>VXAY01000251.1:117751-170471 GCA_013399855.1 Oxyruncus cristatus | reverse complement strand
GGTCCCGCGGCCCCGCCCGGCCCGGGGCGCTGCGGAGCCCGAGGGCGGGGGAGCCGCTGCCGCCCGCCGCGGTCGGGAGGGAAAGCTCCGGTCACGGTTACAACGGGAATTAAAGATTTGGCAAATACTAGTGTTATAGTTAATTACTAATGTTGTTATTATTCCCCCCTCAAAATAATCGGCGCTTCAGCGGCAGCTAACGAGAATTAGCTGACCCGCTGCCGGGAGAAACAGTATCTCACAGCGCAGCCTTCGTATCTAAGTGGAGTTGTTGGACCATGGATGTGGCACGATGGGGAAAAAAATCCACGAACTAAAGAATGAGAGAAATTAAGACGGGACTAAACATAAGGGTGTGCGTTTATCCCTCTCACCTGCTTTTTGTAGCAGTTTTCATGGGCAGCTGGGCTGTTTTACTGGAAATTTGGGCTTTGAGATGATCCATATACAGCAAGGCCTTGGAAATCAGGGAGATGGATCGTGTATGAGATGCCCAGTTGCATCAAAATCTACATGGTGGTATCTGAACTGGTGGACTGCAGCTGCTTGAGGCTATACAATATTTTGGACATCTCTAACAGCAGAGCATAGGGAACACATTGAAAAGCATCATACTTTTGAGGCTGATGTTTTGTGATGGAGGTAGTTCACACAGGCAGGACGTCTCTGCTATTTGCATGTAGGGAAAGGGCAGATGCCCAAAGCCCAGTCACCTCACCAGAAGCTGAAGAGGGCCAGCCAGGTGCTTCCATATGAATTCATCACAGCATAGGGCAGCCCCTGGTCTGACAAGATGTTACAGTCTGAGTCTGGACCAATAGCTATGGGTAGATCATCTGTTCTCATGCTGCTCAGCAGATGCAGCATTGGGCAGAAACAGTACAGATGCTATACTGGTGAGCAGAGGAGAGCTGACAAGTGTACAAGCTCAGTGGGGGGTTCTGGGGGTGAACATACATCCCATAATCTTCCTGTGCCATAACTGCTCCTTCAGCTGAGTACTTCCAAGTTCCCACAGCAGGATCTTCAAGCAGCATTTGCCATTACAGCATGGGCTGCAAACCCTCCCTTCTCTAAGACAGATAATAGTTTGCCATCAGCTATCCGTAAATTCGTCACTTCCCTTCTAGCCTACAGCAATGAATGATAACTGAGCATGAAAAGGTACAACATGATTCAGGCATCCCCTGAGCAGCAACGCAGGCTACTGCAAACTGTTCCTGACTGTTTCCCCTGCCTCTCATTTAATATTGGCTTCCCAGAAAAGTCAGGAAAATAAAATCCTCTCAAAACCTTCACAGAGGCCAAAAAGGCTGCATCGAACCCTGACACAAAGACCACGGTGAATAGCTCTGCTAATCAAACACACTGAAGTTTTTTACAACTGGTCCAAACTAAAGCAGCAGCTGGTCCAAGACCCACATTGAGCCTCTAACATCAGTGGTTCTGGCAATAGCTGAGCTGAAGACACACTGTGTTTCCTCCACTTTTTGCTTCCGAGAAGGTCCTAGAGGATCAATGCAGAAACCTGAAGGAAAGGGACCAGCAGGTGGGGAAGTCTGCGTCACCCAAGAGGAACAGTCCCAGGCTACTCCAGAGGCTGTCATTCAAAGGGTAGGAACAGAAATCCTGCATGGGAAAGGTCTTGTATTTTCACTGGAAGAGTGAAACGTTCTTTCGCTGTACCAATCTTGTCAAAATGAGGCAAAACCAGGAATAACAAGAACACATTTTAATGCTTGAGTCAAGGTTGTGACGAGGACTTATTGCTAATGCTGGATGGCAAACAGCTGCCTGGTTGTGTGCTTTCCCTGAAGACATTCATTCCAAACTCCCTGCCCTTCACTTGTCACTGATGGTCACCAAATTGGGACTGTAACACCAAATAAAGCTGTTGAGATCAAGCCTGAAGAATACAGGAACTTTGAGCAGGAGCCCTGAGTGAAGGGCTCACACTCATGAGGATTTGAAATGCTGACCCATCCACTGATGAGTGTTCTGAACAGAGACAATGAAAGGAATGGTAACTTTGGAAATCAGTCTAGCACCTGATGCCTCATGAGCACAGAAGCACCTTGCTGCACCACCTTAGCAGAAGATTTGACAGGAGTTTTAGGTACAACTCTTGAAGACCTGAGCAGAGACCTGCACAGGGGACAGAGAAAAGAGTCCATTTAAATATGCAAAGGAAGAATAAGCATCAACTGGACCAAGGAAGATTTAGGTTTCAGGCCAAGCTTTCTAGCAGTAAAATAGGGAAATACTAGAGCAGATTGCCATGAAGAACCAGGGAGTTTCCATCACTGTATGTTTTTGAAGAAGAATGTAGACAAACACATCAGAATAAACTTAGTAAGATAACTATATTCATCTCCTGAGTTTTATACTGCTCATTTCCACACTAACAACTTTTATTTTTTTTTGCATTAGGTTGCTACTTTCTATGATTTTGTCAGACAGCATCCAATTTTAAAACAAAAAACTGATCACTTCTCTGTGCTTCAGAAGAACTCCCAGCTTTTATGAGATAGGTACTCTTTTCCCTCTGTAGAGAAAGTCTTGGTAACATTACTTTCTGAGGGTATGGGAAGCTGGAAAATAAAAGCTTGAACCCTTGTAAGTGTGGTCAACAGTGTGTCATCACTGTGGAGAGACGGGTTGTCATACACTAAGAACAATCTTTTGTCTGCATGGAAATTTCTTGTCAGTTTCCTCCAGGATATCAGTCTACACTGGGCAGTCCAACCTCTTCTGCATACAGAAGCGCTATTACAGACATGGATGGACATACAAGAGGACACACTACAGCTTTCAAGGAGGAAGAGAGCAAAATAAAATGTGGATCCTTAATTGTGCAATTAGAATGAGTCTGTGAGGGAGTTCAGAGGAATCTATCGCTATTATCCACACACAAACAATAAAGTTGCCCCACTACAGCAGACTCGAATGTGAAAGCTGCTCAAACCTTCTAGAAATGGCTCTCAGTAACAATCATACCACTTTACAAATGGCAGCCCAAACAGTATACACAGAGCAATAACTGCTACCTGGCGTTTAGGAGATGGGCTCATGTCATCCTGATTTGCAGGTGCCACATCAGTGCAAGTAAGGAACACTGAAAGCCCTGTGAAAGGATCTGTTTCATCTGAGCTGGTAAAACAGTCAGAGAAGTCTCATATCAGCAGCACACCTCGTGACACAGTTAACTATCCGGAAAGAAAACAATCCATATCCATCGCTGTCAAAGGCAGCCTTTTCCTTTGCAGAATCCTCTCCTGCTCAACACATGCAAACAAAATCCACTGTCCTTTCAAGCCTCGCTGAGCAAGAATGCACACAGCTCTTTCTGAATAGCATCAATGAGCAAAGCTATGTGTGAGCTACTTAGTGCTGATGGAATATCCCTGCACACATCACGTCCCAAGGCCAAAACACACATAAAGTTTGTTAGGTCTTCCACGAGACCTGCTTCTTCCCTCTTGTCAACACTTGGGGTCCACCAAATATTCTAACAAAGTGACTGAAGCACCACTCCCCCTTGGAGCCTGTCCCAGTGCTGATTCCTCAGCATTGGCAAGTTTACAAAAAACCAAACACACCAAGCTAGTTACATCACCTATAAAAGGGCAGATGGAGCCGGGGCACACCCCTCTGAACCCAGAGAATTCTTTTCTTCTTCCCTTTGCATTCCAGAACCCCTCACTTCTCCTTAAACTTCTTCCGTTGCTTCTTTTTATGGTAGGAAAGAACTCCTGCTGCAGGTGTGGCCCAATGTGCTGTGCATCACTGCCTACAGGCACCACGGGGCACTCTGCAGAACAATCACCCTCCCTCTGCCTCGGCACACTCTATCAAAGGCTCATTTAATCTGTTAGTACCGTTAGAGGCTTCCCACCCTAATGAAGCCTGTTCACTTTCCCATCTCCTTTTTTCTCTGTCTGATTTATCTAGCAGTCTATTGCTCTCGACTCCCCTTATCACTCATGGAGTTGACCGCTCTTGGGACATCCCTTCTTCCCAACTTCACCACTGTCATGGACAAATCCAGGTGATAAAATGGATATTGACCCCTGCTCTCTCTTCTTTCCATCACCCATTTTAGTCTCTCCTGCAATAGATTGGGGAGAGTAATTTTTTATCAAGTTTATTGCATTGTCACCCAGGAAATACCTGCCATAAGGGTGAATGATTTGCTGTCCGAGAGGAATCTTTAAAGGTGCCGACACATATGTGCTTAAACGAGTTCCAGAGGTTCTGAAATTCGCTGTACAGAGAACCCACTGCAGTCACAGGCCCATTCACCTGTGCTTAAAAAACTCAACACATATTTAACACAGTCCTGTCATAAACAGGTAGCGACACTTACGGAAACTAGGAGTAAGCCAACCATGGTTGGAAAATTCCTTTTTGTTCAACAAAGTAGCAGCAGGCAGGATTTTAAGTAATCCCATATATAAAAAAGCACCAAGTATTTTTCCCATCATTACTGCCATCTTTCAACTATGTGAGAAGAACCGAGATACTTTGGAGGTGATTTTGAGCTGTACAGGCACAAGCTGTGGGAGGGAGGGAGAGAAATCTGCCTTATCTGGAAGCATGAATTTTGGCTTGACCACTGGTTCCCAAAATGAGGCATGTCAAACTGCTGTTTCATTACTTCACTTAAAATCCATTTTCAGGGTTCATACAGGAGTCAGTTGTGCTTGGAAAGCATTGAGCAAAGTTGGTGGTTTTCGTGATCATTGCTGCAAGGTTAAGCAGGAGGGCATGGGAACATCTCTGGAAAAGCATCTGCCAGTTCAGAATTTGAAAAGGTGAATGCACTGTTTTTTTCCAAGTATTTTTTGCCAGAGGAAAAATTCTGTCTTTTTTTTCTCTTTATGCAGAGGAATAAATCTGGGAAAGAATAAACATTTCTCCAGTCCTGTGCTATGAGACAAAGATAGGATAGTTGCACTTCCCCGTTCACAGGCAGGCATCCTTGACAGAGGCTGGTAGCAAATGCTACCCGCGTTTAGGCTGTTTCACAAGTGGGTAGAATTTAACAAATCTCTCAGAAAGATGTTGCTTCATGAAGAATTGCCTTAGAGAATTTTCCCAGTTACAGCTTCCGCACAGGATTTTTGTACATAGATTTATCTATAGTAACATCTTCATCCAAACCACACACCTGGCTGTGGCAGAGAACATTCAGGTATTTTCTCTTGTTGGGTAAGCAATACTTCAAAATAGGTCCATCTTACAAGTCACTCTTCAGATCGCTAAAACAAGGAACAGTGATTTCCTTTTTCATTATTTATATCGCTATACATATAATTTAAAAATGTTGTACTTACAACTTCAAAGGTGGGTGTTTGATCACTTTCTGATAGTGAAATAAATAGAAAAATATTCTCAACAGAAATCAACTTTCAGCTAAGCAATTTCAAATTACAAGAAATGATTCTGCAGAATCTGAATACAGAACTTAAGTAACTTAATGGCATCTCTTCAACATTTTATTACACAGGTCTCCAACTCTTACAGGTTAATGGGTGCCTGACTGAAAAACTGTCACATCTCTTTGTAAAACAAACAGTAGGTCATGCTCATTATTCACCTGCCAACTTCTGGCCTGACATTATAAGGAAATGAGGAGAAAATGTCCATCCCATTCTTGCAGTTAGTCCTCTGTAGGAGAGCAAGAAAAGCCCCACACTAAGCTAATTACATAACCCACTTTTCTGAGCCCAGTCAAGTGATGACTAGTGATTCAGAATGAAAAAACGACATAAAATGAAATCAAAAGGAGAATTAAATCTCTAGTAGCACTAGTGAAAGCACTAGAAAGCATTGTGCCTCGCCTAGTGCTTTAATACATCCCACATTCTGACATTCCTGACAAACCTTTGGGAGAGGAGAATGAGCATCCACAAAAACTTCCTTAAGTTCAGTATTGTGTAATGTTCTCATGATGTCCTCTGCCCTGTTTGAAAGCTTCTCAGGAGTTAGTTACTACAGATCTCAAAACATTTCAGAAACCAAATAAAAGCTTGTGACACACTGTCTTCAGGAAAAAAATTATTTACATATACATGTGGTATCTAACTGTAGCATGTTTTTCTAGGTCAGTCAATTTGTTAGACAGAACTGTGAGAGACTGGACTTTTTTCCCCAGATGCAGCATTTCCAGTTTATAGGGTTTAGGTCTAGGCTTTGATGAACTGGAATCAATCTGGGTAACTACTGCATCATATGGGTGTGCATGCCTCACAATACTAGGAGAACCCTAAAATCACAGTTCTGTAATTGTACATGAACTCCCAATTCTAAAAATGCATGTATTTTCTGGAGTGTTGTAGTCACATAATGCCAGCTGAAGGACAAGCATGAGCTTGTATAGTTATGTTTTGGAATGCTCCAAGCCCAAGATCCTGAAGGAGATCTTCTATCTAGAATGTAAGAAAAGTTCCAATGGGTTTGGTTTTCATAAGAAAAGAAGCCTCAGCATGGTAGAACCTCCAGAGATTTGATATATTGTTCTCTATTTTATTACTAGGAGCTGGTGACAAAATTAATGTATCAACAAGCCAAGCACATTGGCAGCAGCTAATAAGATCCTGTTTGTTCATGGCAGATGAGTCCTTGGTTTATTGCAAAAGCCTTGCACCTTAGCAAGTACACTGATGAAAATAAAAGAACTGGTACAGGACTGGGGGCAATGACACTGTGACAGCAAATTTGTCTCCAGGCCTGCCTTCAAAATAGGTTAGTCCATCAGATAAAAAAGACTTTTTTCTTACCCTTTTCCCAATTGAATTTCTGCCCTTTAAAGTGATTCTCTCCAAGAACTGCTTGAATTTCCTGGAACTGCACAAAGGTTTCCAACTTCGTGGGTTCTCCCATCATCTTTACAATCCCCCCACCGCCAAGCCATAACCCAAAAATCAGAGGAAAAACAGAACCACCAAACTAGTAAGGAAAATAAATACTGTAACAGCCCCTTCTCTGAAGTGAAAAAACATCTCCCTGATAAAAACACAAGCTGTGAGGAACTACTTGTAGAACTCACATACAGATGTCTCCGCTGCAAGTTATGAGAATTTTCTCGCTGAAGCCATTTAGCAAAACAGGAATGTTCCCTTGAGAGGCTTTGGAAAACCAATTGCACCAGAACATTTTTTTCCCTCTTGAGGTATGATGCTCCTGAAGAACGCAAGTTATAAACTCACTGCTTCAAAACTTTCAAGTGTGGCTTTATTCCAACAGAAGTCCAACAGCAGGGGCTTTCATGGCTTCATGGCTAACCCTGGTAAATAGATACTTGTTTTAGACAGCAGCAGTGCCAACAGCTATTGCAAGGCTGCTCTACTGTAGTGCATTGAGCTAGAAAATATCCAAGGGATCCAAAACTGGAATTCTTCTTCAACCTACAGTTCCAACAGACTTAAAATGAACCACAAGCTGCACGGTTAAGAATGCATTCAAGACAACAGGACCCCTCTACTCCAGCTCCAAATATTCAGTTTACTTGTCCATGTACTGGAGAGGAGACTTGTCTTTTCCTGAGCTGATGCTTCCTGGACACATTTCAGTGGAAAAATTCCTGATGCACTCACAATTACAGAATTTTGCAGTCTCCAGTGAGGCTGTATATATATACTTCATTGGCAAATTTGGCTAGATGCTGGTGATGCTGAAGCCAGACAAAACATAACTTTCTCATTTGTGTTAGCTCTGCAGTAATGACAGCGATAAGAATGTTCTATCAGTTTTACCCACTTTTAGTACCAAAAGAGTAAAAAGTATTAGGGTTTGGGGTTTGTTTCTTTAACCTGAGACTTGTTAAAGAAATACACCTAAGACTATCCTACAGAAAACAAGTTGTGTGCCCTTTACACAATTTTGAATGTAATTCTGGAGAGGAATTAATAGACACTGTTGCGTCACAACATTCAGACATCAGAGAGAGCATAACGTAATGTTTATTTGCAGTCTCCATTACCTCCAATCCAGCTTTCACCAATTTTCATACACAAAATACCAGAGGTGCTTTCTATATGCACTCTGCTTCAACTGAAAAGATTTACAATTGTATTTCTCTAAAACATTTGGTCAAGGTTGGCTATTGCTTACTCAACTATTTACTCAATTCCCTGGCCTCTGTACCAGAAGTGGGAAGAGAAGCACTGACCGGCCAATTGAAGAGTTATCAAAAAGCCTGAATTCAAGAGCCAGAAACTCCTAAGAAACAACCATGTTAAGAGGAGTGTTGTCTGTAAGATCTTTATTTCTTCCATAAAAGAGGAAGGACTACATCATCTAAGCAGAGAGCTTCCAAACTCTATTAAGCAAGATGGTTTAAGCTACACCCACGGGGTTTTTTGGGGAGGAGGGAGACAAGGGAGGAGAGGGGGAGGACAAAATAGCCTTCCCTCAAACAGCAACCATAAAGACAAGCTGTTGAAAACTAATCACATTTTGCACTCCTTCAGAAACCAAAAGGGGGAAAACAAAGCAAACCCCCAACTTACGAGCTTCGGTGGATGTATAAAAATGTTAATTATTTAAACACAGTACTTCTCCAGAGGAACTTGCTTGCAGAAAAAAAAGCAGTGCCTGTGCAGTATCTATCTTTTCAATGTCACTTTAAAAGATACACAATCCTATCTGGATATGCGAAAGCTAATAATGCCAGAGGACAGAGAAAGCAAGTAGGCAGCCCACCATTCTGTGGCGTTCAAAAGTGATTAAATGAAATTCACAAACAGTTTAGTGACATTTCTGATAGACTAATCACATAGCAGTGTTCTAAATAGAGAAACAGACCCATTATCAAAATACTCCTTTTAAAGAAACTTGTAACTTGGCAGAGTACCTAATGTATATATTGGTAGAGATAATGGCTTCTCACTTCAGATTTAGAGGAACATGGATGAAAAGAGGGCTTCACACAGCTGTATGCACTACAAGTATTAGTACAATATCCAGACTTTGCTTTAAGTCTCCATGTTTTGGAATAAAGGGAAACTGTAACTATTGACCCAGTTTACAAGGTCATCTTAAAATCAGCCTCCACTTTAAAAAAAAAAATTATTTTATTTAATGGTAGAGTGTTCACGTGCAGATACCAATAATTCACTTGAAGCAAAACTTAATTATTTTCTGACAGACTGGTTAAAATTGGCCAGGGAAATCAGAGCTGAAAGCTCAGATACTCTTCAGATATACAACAGGATGCACTGCTACCCACTATTACCTACCTGTACAGTTCTCCCAGGCTCCAACCCAATGCTGCCAGAACACGGATGTTTCTCATTGTGACTACTGCATTTTCAGTGCTTTTTATAGAGAGACAATACAGTGCTAGTCAATACAAATACTTGGCTCATTTTTTAAATTCAGGAAGTTGCTTTCTCCATGGCAGGTGCTCTATTTCAGACAGCCACACTGATCAAAACATCCCTACATGGCAGATGCTTAAAAAAGCCCATTAAAAAAAAAAAAAAAATCAAGCCAAGTGGCTCTCAAATCTGTCACAAACACATTCAGGATATTTCTAGCTAAATACATTACATAATTAACAGTGATCTTAGAAAGACTTAACCTTTATTTGCCCATTTATTTTAGTCCACGCTTACCCCAACTTTTCCCAGTACACTGGCTGTATCACGAAACAGATTTCTCCACAGCCAAGAAGAATCTTTTTGGGTTGGTCATTCACTTTGGAGTTCTATTGTACAATATAGTTGTAAGCAAATTCTGAATTCAAGGCATGGGGGTTGGATAGATGAAAACCACACTAATACTGTACACAGAAACTGGCGTTCAGCAGTAATGCCTTTTCAAACATTCTCAATTGCAAACTCATCTATTTTCACAATCAATACATTTTTGTCTGAAAAGTTTATTTTAGTTTTCTGAACACTCTAAAGCAACTGTGCTTTTGATGTTACACAAGTGTTCAGATAGGATTAACAAAAATTAAAATGTTCTAAATTACAAATTTAATTCCTGTAAGAGCTTGAGAAAAGAAATAGAACAGAAAAGCATGACATACACACATTGTGAAGAAATCCCAACTTTTCATGCAATGGCAGGCAAGATGTAAAAAGCCACCCGAATTCACACATTTTTACACCGAATCATCAGAAAAGTACTCTGTAGTAAATCTGTACATCCAAATACATTTGGGATCTACACCTAAGTTACATTATTTAATGTTATATACACTTATTACCCCTTGTATGATGTCTAAAGGAAAATCTTCATTCAACCCAAATCCCAAAAAAATGCAAGACTAACTTGGAAAAAAAGGAGAATCACTTTAGACATTCAGTTAAAATGTTGGTTTTGTTTTAATCTAGACCTCAGAGTGTTCATTAAAAAACAAACAATCCTCTTCATTTAACATTTTGCTCTCTAACTGTACAGTAAATTGCATTGCAGAGATCACACCCCGTGTTCAGACTGTATTTTCTTTGGATGGATTTAAGATGTAGCTGGATATTACTTTAAAGATAAATAAAGGGAAGTTGGTCCAACTAGAACAACAGCTGATATATTACATGCATATGGGTTTTTTATATATTTTTAAATTATTTTTTAAACAAATGAGTGTAGGGTAGTTGATATCGCAAATAAACCAAAAAGCACCTGGAGTCAAAATATAAAACATACTTCCTATCCTGGCAATGGCAGTAAAAATCAGAAGAGTAATCTTTCTGGAACGGTATTTTTACATAATTTAGAAATGTTGTGTACCAGGAAGACTACTAATCAAGTAATTTTAGCAGCCAAGTTTCCCTCTTTTTATTGAATGGAACAAATGCTTTAAATAAACCGTTTGTCCTCTTCACTGAAGAGAGCTAGTCTATTCATCTTTAATGAGCTAGGTTTTTTGTTTTTTGATGTTGGGTTTTTTTTTGGGGGGGGGAAGAAGGGCGGGGGGGGAAGATTAGCCACGTACTGTAGTAATGCCTACTGCATATAATCCAAGCATTTGCTGTGAACAGTTGGAGAAAGCAGTCAGTAAGAACCTAGGATCAATGGAATAGATGTTACTTTAAGCCATCCACAAAATGGAGACCCATATAGTGCCCAGTGTTAAAACCCAAATCTCTTCTCGCGCTTGTTGCTGTGCAAGTTCATCCCCAGGAAAAGAGGAACTGATCCATAGTTCAATTTTCTTATTTCCTTAGTCAATTTTCACATTAGTGTAGATTTTACGAACAAAGGCACTTGTTCCCATGTAACCAATAGCTCCTGCAAAATAAACCAAAAACATTGAATATGTTAGAGCTGATCATCAAAGTAAGACAGCAATATAAACCACACACACTTGAACAGAGAAAATTATCATGCACACAGAAAATTATCTACCTGCAATACGTGTTCTAAAACTCCAATTATCCATGCTCCCCCTGAACGTCTGGCAAGACCTTTCCTAGTCTAGCAATCTAAATCCATTAAGCCATCTTACCAAGAGGCCATGCTCACTTGGCCTCGATAAATATAGCAGCCCCCCTACTGCTGCCAATAACTGGGTCCATTTTTTCTGAACAGAGGGTAAAAAACATACAATCACCCACACTGCAGGGAAGGTGGACGGGAGGGCAGGTTTTTATTATAAGTTACATGCCTTCTGGATGAGTGTTTTATTGGCAGATGGCTTTTTCCCTCCCACAAGGCACAAATAATAATAGATCCCCATCCCAGGAGTCTTACACTCCAAGGAGGTCTGTAGAAAGAGATTAAACAAGTAGCAGTTAGTAGTTAAAGGAAATTGCAACCTGTGGTTTTCAAATTAGTAAGAGTCATGAGCAGAGTATGCATTGTCACACCAGTAATAGAAGAACAGGTCACTGGGTTTTTGATGGGGGCAAACAGGGGCAACAGTTTATGCTTAACCCAAAATACTGCAGTACTAAGGACATCCAGAAAAATGAAGGAAATGCACTGGACCAAGACCTCTTCTCAGAAAGAGATTCAGCAACTTACCTGGTCAAACCCAGAACCCCAGGTTTGCCAGGCTTAGTAAGTATTGTGGTCTTGTAATATCCACAGGGAATGTCTTCCTCTCTTCCAACCAAAATGAGAGTAAGTCAGTTTGGCTAACTATCATGTTTGAAATGAAGTTGAAAATCAAGCAAGGATTAGACTACTGCTGTCAGACTGCCAGCAGAGTCATAAAATATGGGAAGGGTAGAGAAGTCAGGGTCTGTAACTCACTACAGAGAACTCCTAACATTAAATGCTTGGATGCTTGGTAAAGAACAGAGTCTAAAGAGAACAGATATTTTTCCTTCCTTGAAGCAATACAGAGCAAAGCATGAAACATCTGCAGTGAACTAGGATGCATCAGAATTGCAGAAGACACGTTAAATACAAAAGTCTAACCAACGCTAGAAGTTTCCTGCCAAACCTGCTTTTTCCAGTACAAATATAACGGGATTTTTTAATTTTATAAATTACAGCCGTACAGACCTGCAGCTGGCATTGCTGTTTAAGGAGTTAATCAGATCTTGAAGAGTTCTTTAAATCTTGGGGATGATACGTTAATTTATGAAGTCAGTCACTAAACTGTCACAAGATTTTGATTTTTAGACTCTCAAAAGCCCAAAATTCAGACCTCATCAGGAAATCTGCACAAGGCAGACCTGATGTATCATTTCAATGTTTTTGGAGTGGTAAAGAGCCTGATATTGCACAGCACTTCAAGTTGTATGAATATCATTGCAACCATTCCGGTGGCCAGCAAACGAGAGATCTGCATTACTAACTTGGGCAAAATGGGGTTCAGTTAAAACAAATACAGCATTACCGAGATCAAGCTGTTGCTTGCAAGCCTGCCCATTCAAGGAGAAACCACTACAGCATTTGAACAGACCCAAATGCAGGCTGTGAAAAGAGGTGATGTGAGCCTGGAATCACACAGAGGAACATGCAGATTCTTCTGTAGCTTGTCAAGAAATTAATCTGTCTTATGCAGTAAATGGACAAAATAATGGTGCTGGACTCTTGTTTTAACACTGATGATGTTTTTCCTGTTAAAGCAAACACTGTCAACAGACCCAATGCTCATTTTAGTTGCTAAACTTAAACACATTCCAGAACTTGTTCTTTGAGAGTTCCTCTAGTGACGTGATGCCAGGTATCACAGAGACTTGAGAGAGCAAAGCATTAATTGTATTTCACTTGGGATCTAGAGAATGCATGAGATGGAAGTGAGGGGGATGAGTAGAGAGTAGCAGTCACAGGAGACCACAAGCTCTCATCCCCATAAACAAATCACAATCTATTCTGAATCACAGGAGCCTTATCCATGAAGGCCACTAGTGGCCAATACCCAAGGCAGGGGTTAAGCCTCAAGGCTACTTCACAGGCATTGAATAAAACATGGGCCAGGGAGGCGGAAAGCCTAGGCAGTGAGGACTAAAGAATGTCCTCCTGAATCAAATGCAGGGCAGCTGGCTCATCTGAATAAAAAAACCACAGTAAAGAGAAATATTTTATTTATGTATTAAACACCTTACCAGATATTTATAACTTGGTTATGGCCTATATAGGTTTAGTAGAAAAAGACTGCAGTCATATTTCAGCAGAACAAGCTTTTAAATAAAGAAAAATATCCAAATATTTAGGAAGAGCAACTACAAAACAAAAAAAGATGAATTCTGTTCTATTACTTCCAATCAATTAATACTTACTACAGTTGTGACTTTGTAAGTACAGAATTTTTTTTAAAAGCCCTTCAGGCATACTTACAGTATTTATTTGGATGCCGAAGTGTGGTATTGAAAGAGGCCTTTCTATACTACGTAGCTCTTAAGACATCCACTAAGTTGGGGAATAAGTTTTATTCTTTTCTGTCACTAAGAGGAAAGGGAAACATGAGGAGCTCAAAAGGTTTGGAAGTTCTCATGGGCTCCCTACTGTCCAGCCCCAGAACTGAGATGCTCTGCAGAGAGTAGCAAACTTTGTGGATCAAAGCATCCCACTACATGAGGGGTTTGAGTTCACTAGGCATTGTCAGGGGCATTAAAACCAGAGTTGGATGACACATGCCTGCAGAGAGTTTCCCTGCGGCTGCTTTGGGCCCTAACGAGTTGGTCTCACACCCAACTGTGTGACAGCGAACACGCCCATTCGCGTGAGCCCCCTCAGAGCAGCTCCGCACACTTTTCACAGGACACGTACAGTCAGGAGCACGCACACTGCACAATTCCTTAACACAAATGTCTTTGTTAGACCTCAATGGCTGCAAGTTCCCTAGACAAATGCTTTTTGACAGGGGATTTTTTTCTCTTCGCTCCACATGCTGAAAATGGGAGTTCTCAGTAAAAAGGAATCTCATAGCTTCTCTTCCAACACACTTAAAAAAGACAAAAAGGAATCTCAATAATGCTACAGAAATAAAGTTTAGTGTGCTAAAGTATTTTCTGTTTTTGAATAAATTTGGATTTTACTCTAATATTCCATCAAATAGTGTCCTACCATGAGTAGAAAGCATTTGACGATTTTCCTTTTCCATGTTTTAAAAAACATTTTAATTACAGAAACTGGTGGGCAAGCTTGGCTTCTGCAGCATACACATTTTAATCAATACCAGCCTGAGCACTTCAAAAAGAAAAGATTAGAGCTGAAAAGTATAAGCCTATTAAAGAAAAAAAATGGCTGCAAGACTACCAAAACAGCAGGGAAGTCTTGTAATGTGCCAAGAACCTGATGAAGCAAGATTGGATTGTATGAGAGAAAAGGGGAACAGGTACTCAACAGTTAAGAGATTAATTCCCTCCCCTTTTTATAAAGCATTGTGATATTACCCACCCTCTTGGGATATCAAGAAATCTATACTTTACAGAATTAAGTTCCTGTAAGACATCATGTATCTTACATAAAGTAAAAGAAATCCTCCCATTAGCTACAGGACTATTCATTCACTGCTAAGAAGCATTAAATAAAGATCAAACATAAAAGGCAAATAACATCATAGAAAAGTGCAAAAGAACCAAGAAGCACTTTCTGAAAGTCATAAAGAAGAGGATAAAAATAAAGTTAACAGGTGAACAAAGTTTATTTGACTTTATCAGATGACCCCCATGCCAGGAACTATGTTTTTCTTGAAACATTGTCAAAACAGTATCTTAAAAAAGCAATGAAATACAGCTGCACACAAGAGCACTCTGCACTCTCCTCACCTGTGAATATTTCAATACTTATTTCTCAAATGTTGAACTGAAGTTTCAGCCCTTTCTGCTCTCTTCACCCTCATATACACACGCCACAAGATACAGATGGCACTGTCATCAGTACTGGGCTACCATTTATGCCTCAATGGATGTACCCAGCTCCTTGCCTTGGGGCAACAGTAAAAATTGCAAAGCAAAATGCTAGCATGGACTCAACTTAATTTGGAATTTGTTTTGCAGAATTACTTGGCAAATATCTAGTCTTTCAAGCTTGCATTGAGGGTGAAATTCTCTGCACAGTACATAAATTATATATTATAATTATATTATAATATATAATATATATTATAATAATATTATATAAATTATCTTTCTACCAGAAGACACAATCCACAAAAATCTTTTGGAACAAAGGAACAAAGTATAAGTAGAGAACTCTTCAGATTCTTCTTAAAGATTCTAAGCTTTTTTGAGCAAACATTGCAGACACACACATTCCACCACCAAAACCATGAGCTAAATTCAGAAATATGACAGTCTGAAAAATTCTGTTAGAAAAATGTCAAAATATCTGAAACTTACCACACATTATTCCCAAAGCTGTGCTAAATACTGCCATATAACCAAAGTAAAATGATGTTTGAAACAAGCCATACATCCTGAAAAAGAAAGACAGGAATTTATGCTAGCTATTTTCCTCAGGTTTTTTTCAATAAACTTACTTGGCACTACAGTAATCTGATATTCAAGCAAGAAAACTACCACTTACTTTGTCTTGAAAAAGTAGTAGTAAAAGGAGTACATGTAAACATAAATCGCAGTTGATGCCGCAGAAAGAAAGCTCGTCCACTGCCTAGAAGTAAACACACATGTCCATCATGCATCTAGCCAAAAGGCTTCCCAAGAAGATGCACAGTGCACTTGGAAAAGACCCATCCAGTCTGAAGAAACATTACTTTTCTACAAAACTCTCACAGTCTGGTTCACTACGCAAATAATGCAATACTCACCACCTGTAATCCTCTGCGTTTAGCAGGAAATACGTACAAACGATAGTCACACAAACTGTCACAATGCAGAGGATAACCAGAACCAACATCATAAAGCCATAAACGTAGTAGATCTTGTAAGCCCAGAATGAAGTAAAAATGAAATACCTGAAGAGAGTAAACAAAATATGCAGATGATATTGTAATTAAATTAAAATTATTATAATTTTTAATCAAACTGTCAAATAGCTGACATTTCAATACTCACATTTCAATAAAAATTGATCCAAAAGGGAGGATTCCACCCAGGCAAACAATAACAGCTGGTTCCATGAACCTGAAAGATATTAAGATCAGGTGAGGGACAATTTTAATTTTTCACTTATAAACATATTAAGGCCAGATAATTAATATAGCACAGGGCATTATTCAAAAGGCATGCTAACAAGAACATTTCTGTCTCATACCAGCATATTAGAATGAAGATTCCCTCAAAAACGTGATGTGTAGGGATAAAAGAAGGGGTTATTCTCAGGAACATAACATTACACTCATACCTATCACCTACAGGCAATAAGGTGAACCACCCAATCAGCCTTAAAGCCACAAAAAGAATCTCTCTTACCCAAGAGGGGACTAAGCAATCAAGCCTCATGACATCCACAAGCCTTTAATGAAGGCAGTGAAAACTCAGTGCTGTTGATGGCTACAAACACAGCAAACAGTACAAAGAAAATTTTGCAGGATAATGGTTATATAATTAAGAACCAGTGTTTATTTTTAATGCTATACTGAGTCATGAACATATGGTTAAAAATGAATACTCAGCTACCTGTAGATGATACTGTCACTTACTAAAGATGACCTCTGTGTAGTACTTGCGATGATGCTGAATCTAACTGCTAACCAGTGATTTAATTTGCAGCTTCTTTTATTATTTATAGGGAGACCTGTCTAAGTTGATGGTATGCTATTTCATCATCTTCAAGAGAAGTATCTTATTTCTTTTTATCTGTCATGCTGATCCAGAAAAATCCATCAGATTCCCAAGATACAGGTCACAATATAAATCACTTTCGAGCATCTGAGCTGCACAAGTCACCACTAAAAAGAGACTAAGTGTGCTGCACTTCATGGACATCACAGCAGTACATGTTTCAGTGCCCCCTTCACTTTGTCTGTTCTGTTTTTCTGAACAGAGAAAGCAAGAAAAATCTACTTTAAAAATCCTCTGAGGATATTTTAATTTCCATAGCTTGCTGCTTCTGCTTCAGAATAAAATTAATAGGAAAAAGTGACGGCATTCATATTTTTCCAAAAACTTACATGTACTTTTTGAGACTAGGCACCCCTATACATTCACTCCAAAAATAATGAAGGCTTCTTCACAATTCAAACCATATACCAGTAATATTTTAGGCTCTGTGCCATCAACAAAAGAGCAGAATTGGGAAAATCATTGCAAGCTTCTCCCACCATCACCCTGCAAGTATGTCTCAGCTTGTACACAGAGACCGTTAATCAGAACAGTTCTGCCTCCAAGGCACACTCAATCCTAAACCTGTAAGAGGCATTAACTAAAGAGGAGAGGTTTTAGTTTCAAGATACCTAGACAAGAACTGGATTGGCTCCATCCCCTTTATAGAGTGACTAAAAAGCATTTTAGGCAAAATGTGATTCAGTGATCCAGGAGTGTAAGGTCTGCTACAATTATTAACCATGGTGTTTTAATTCAAAAGAAAAATCATATTAAGGAAACATCAGTTCAGCTGTTCTTTTAGACATAACTCAATTTAAATAAAAAGTTATTCCAGAAAAACTGAACACCTTAGAAGTTGTTTTAAATGTACAGAAGGGATTACTTCTAGTTAACATTCATGCTCATCTTTACCATTTCTTCTCTGGTATGGGACGAGGCACTGCATTGACACGACATGGAAAATTAGGCTGTCCTGACAGATTTCGGCCAAGAATCGTACCAACCAGGTTCAGTGGAAGGATGACAAAGAAACAAATACAGCATACTGCCACCTGTAAGCAAAACAATTAAAGTTGTAATTTAAAAAAACATGTATAAGACAACAAAAGATAATCAACCAATATTAGTCCTTAGTTGCTATTGCTGTAGACTTATACCCCGACTATGAAGCATTAGTCAACATATACCTAAGTTTATAAAATGGAAGCATATTTTTCCTGAGAAACTTTCTAATAAACATTATTAAGTATATTTTCATGAATCAGTTGAGAGAACAGAACCATTACAGACTGTTTTACTGTTTCCATCTAATCATTATACTCAATACACTGCACAGGAAACAAATGGAAATCTTCACGGTACTTCGTAACAGAAAGTGTCATCAGTGTCTCTTACATTTTTGCAGAGTGCTATCCCTGGGAATTAACATCTAGCAGCTAGGCAGTTGCACACTAAATTACAACTGTTAGGTGAAAAATTTTTAATCTAATCAAAAAAAGACCCACACAAGAATTGCAAAGCCATGTCAGAATGTCACCAATAAAAATTCTAGGTTCAATTTTTTCCACTATGCACCAACTAGGTTATTAAGAATATAGGTTGACCAAGTAAACAGTGACCACTGGTATGCAAAGACTACATAATTTAGAAGCACAATGGCCCTACTTACATAGAGAAATCCAGTTTAGGCACAATGCAGCAAAGTCAAGCTAGTGTCCCAGCTCTTTTCAATGGAACAACCTCCCTAAAAATTTACCGTGAATCATCTTTTTTTTTTTTGCCAGTATACTTACGTAGCTCTATTTTTGCTATTCCTTGAAGGCAACATAGTTTATCTCCCAAAACAGGAAAATTTCAAGAGTTTACCAAGACATTCACTACTCTTAACTCCTTAGCACAAAATGAATTAGCATTAGACAGTTCGGTAACTTTTTGATACTGATAATTAAAGACAGAACAGTTGCCCATAATGCAATAACCACAGTTCTGAATGCTGACCCGTGACCTTTTCTATGCAAACATATGAAAATACTGCCTTTTAATGGCACTGTTGCCTGAGGCTCTGTGTACACCCTGATGCCTCCTGAGAAAGAAGCTGTATTCGTCTTTCACTCCATCTGAATGCAAACCATGGCAGCACATTAATGCAAAACAACGGACAGCGGAACAGGTTTAAGAGCCACACAGTGACTTGCTTAAGTAGCAGCTACTCTAAGGATAAATAAAAGCTGTTCATGTATGTTATACCTACAGAAATCTACAGCAAGCAGCTGAAAAGCAAGAACTACACTAGCTCGATACAAACTCAGCATTAGGTGAATCACACAAGTTTAAGGCAACATTTGACTAAAGTCAGTGGATTATTCCTCTATTAATGACGTGTATATCATTACTAGCTTAGGTCAGATGGGAATGGAAAACATTGCCTGGGGCTGGATGGAGCAAGCCTTCATGCTTCACAGAAGGGGTACACCAAACTGGTGGTCAACAAGCAGAAGCACTTTCCAGACTGCTCTGTATATCTTTGAGGAGAGGTTATTAAAGAATTACATCATGAGACACTAAAATATGAAGCTTCAGTGGTAAATAAGGAGAAGCTAAGTAGTACTTACACTTGCAGTATAAATAATATAATAATAAAGCAATTTTTACACAATCAATTCATATTTAGTAGCTCCCAGTTATCTTCTTCCATTACTCAAAACAAACCACAGGTAAGCAAGCATAATGCCTTAGGTATGACACTGAGGTTGCCAGAGAATAAATTACAGCAGAAGTATACAACTTGTTCCATTAATGGATGCAGGTTCTGCCCTTGAAAACTGCTCAGTCTAAATGAACGAGGAGATGAGAATTTTCAGAGAAAAATGTCAAAAAGTATCAGAAACATCAAACAACACCATCTTGAGTGCTACCTTTATTAAAATCCTCACCAAGAAGTCCTAGCTTATTTGAAGTGCAGTGGGTAGAAGAGATGTTAAAAAATTAAGGTCTGGATAGGGTTCAAAGAATTTCTGAGTTGAACATATTGAAACCATTTACATTTTCAAGAAAAGCGTGCTCTGCTTCCTGCAGCAAGGCCCTCTGGGTGTGTTGAGTGGCCCCTGTCCATGGTGCTCTGGTGTTCTAGCAGGTAGGTTTCACACCTGGCAGAAAGCTCACACCCAGGTAGCGTGAAAGGGCATCTGTACTGCTCATACAACTGTCTTTTGCATCTATCACGATGACTGTAGCCTAATTTCTTGATCTCAGAAATTTCCCCTGTCTGGGAACAATGACAGAAAGTGAATCCACTGCTTTACTGCATAAAGAAACTGTCTGGGAACAGTTTTGGATTCCAAGATCACCTGGAACAACACTTAATAGCTTGTATTTGTCCATCTGGTAAAGCACAGCTAGTACAGGGAATATACGTATAAAGAATATAGCCCCGGACAAGGATCCAAGCAAGGAACATTCAGGCCTAATTACTGACTAGCTGGCAAGCTCCTAGATGAAAAAATGCTGGCAGTAGCATCTCATTCTAGTGACATGCACCGCAGAGCTGAATGGCTTCAAATTGGGTGGGCAAGGAGAAGACCCAACTTGATCCAGCAGGGCTTGGCTGTTGTGTTATCCAGAAAACTGACGAAGCAGCAGCTTTGAAATCTAAAATATTCATCTGCATAAAACAAGCTGAGACAGACCATTAAATAATGGCTTCAGTAAATACAGTCAAGCTGTCCCCAGTACACTTATAAGCTGGCATCTGTCAGAAAATCTGAGTGCTTGTGGTTTCATTATCAGATCAGTCAAAGCATGACTGATAATGATGTAGCATCTTACATATTAACCATCAGCTGAAAAAGGAACTGATCTCAGGCAGAACACCTGGCATCTTCAGTGAGACCCAGTAAACAGCATTAGATAAAGTCACCATTTTGTTAAACAGTGAAATGCCGCCTGTCAGTGCTACGCTACGTTCTGAGGACGGTGGAAAGTGAAGCACATTTTCTTCCTTTTTTTCATGGAGCCACCCGGGAGTATAGAATTATCTGAGACGATTTTGCAGTGCAAAGGAGACCCAATTGAGCAAGCAAGGATAGGCCATAGCGCAGGCTCAGGAATACCTTCTACTCCCACCTGCCTCTGATAAGCTGTCCAAAACGATAAAGACGTGAATGTTCTGTCTTCTGAGATAAGCCCACCCTGCTGACAGCAACTTGCCGGTCTCAGTAGGTTGACCAACACAACTGGTACTGGTTGTACACACCATGCTGAATTCAGCAGCATCTTCTTTCTTGCTTTCCACTTGCTGCCTGAATCACAGGTCAGATTGATAACTGGTGAAATGACTTTCTTCACTCTTGGCAGTAATAGTCTTCTCTGGATGTGAAAGATGACTGGAGATAGCTGGCTGTTCGACCTTTTCAGGCACGTTCCTCTTAATTTCAGATTTAAGGTGAAGACAGTGCCCCCCACAAACTAAGCAGGTAGTCCCTGTTGCCAGAGATGGCAAGGACAGTGATGATGCAGGCCGGGTATTATCTAAACCTACAGAGTTTAAATCCAAACTGAAGCAAACACAGGGCACTGGGGTACACAAGTGTCTTAATGATGAAACTATGAGATTTCTGCCTAAAAGGTTTTCGAGAGCAAGAATACAACAGTGAAAGCAGTCGAGGCACTTACTGGCCTCCATTTCACCATCACAAATGGTAAGAACAAATGAAGGCAGGACAAGACACATACTTGCCCTACCCTCCTGCAGAAGCCTCCCTGCAGAGGTCACTGGTAACACGCTACAAAACCCAAACCCTAGTAACAGCTGTTGTGTGACAGGCAGAGATAAGGAAGTAAGGTCTTTGTGAACCTTTTAAGAGAAGTATTACTGTAACATCAGCCAAGAGAAATTCAGAAAAACACTTTAACTACCACTTCATAAAACACAAATAATGCAAAGAGGCAAATGTACTACACCTACAAAGCTGTTTTTTCATCAAGCAAACAGGCACAGGTTCTCTATAATCCATATTACTCAAGACCAATTACATGGGTTTTTGTACCAAGCCAGTACATTAAAAAACTTATTCCATTTTGACTGTTCATTTTTGTTGTACAAATTATCTTATTTGTACACAAACTCCTGATTTAGTTTGCAGGTTTTAGTTGCCATAGAAAAGACTGTCAACCTCAACAAGCCTGCATTCTTTTTGTTTTGTTTTGATGGGGAAAGAATATTCTACTGTCCTTGACTGAATGTGCAGAATTCAGTTTTCCATATTTGAAAGGAAACATTGTCAGGAGGTATGCAATTTATGTCCTAGTGCCATGTGTTTCATATTTTCTGACAACTGTAGATTAAACTTCATTCAAAGGTGATAATTAAAATTTTTATGAGCATATCTAATATTAAACAGCTACTGGCAGGCTATGGTGCCTTGACTGCTTAATGTACAGGGAAGAAAAGCAATAAAAATTGACTGTCAAAGCAGCAGCTTGATCTTTCCTGTCAGCTACCAAAACTGCACTCTCAGTCATGAGACTTTCTCCCATATAGAGGTTACTGAATTTGTTTAGTGCAACAGTTTTCATATATCATTGGGCCAAACATTACAGAAACAGAATAGAAAAAGAATAGAAGGCTTCAAAATAAAGTGGTATTAATTTTATTACAAGTAGGTTGTTAATCTAGGGTGCTGTGCCGTCTAATAAATTGAACTGCTGAAAATGTAGGCAGAAGCATTAAGCTGTGTCTATTTTCCGCAAAATTAAGGGTTTTGACCAAGGGTTCCACAGTCACTTCCAAGCAATTAGAGGAAGCACCCTGCTGAATGTATGTAACAGGATTTTTTTCTATTTTTAGCCAGGTGTATTTCCTTATCTGGCTCAAGCAATGAAAATATTTGGCACTACCGGGTCGTCTTTTTTAGAGTGGCAGTCAATACTCATATCAACTCAAATCTGCCAGGGAAAGCTGCAGCCTAGATTAAGCTATCTGTTGGAAAAAACACTTTTTTCTTTTCGAAGCAAGGTATAAAAGATGCAAACAGAGTCTCAATCCCAAGAGAAATTCAGCACGCTTAACCTTGTTTAATTAAATCATTAAAAATGCACACTGGAAATGTTAGCCACAAAGGAAGCTACTGCTCAAACAAAACCAAACCAGTACATCTTAAACAGTTAATAGAAGCTGCATAGATTCTGCAGTCAGAATATTACATTAGTCATAGTAGGCTTAATGGAAATCTTTAAATTATGTATTGCACATAGAACAACGTAAGCAGTCACAACTTATGAAATGCCCGAATTAAGACGGCCCCTTCAAATTCAATCATGCTGTACTCAGTAGAAAATCTGCATTACTTAGTATTTCTGCACAGAACTACCACGCTCCTCAAACATATATGGAGAAGTCACTTCACATGCTATTATTTAAAATTCTTCTTAAATGTTCCATGCTCCACTTTTTACATGTAATTCAAGCACAACAAAATAGAAAGATGATTGATAAATGCACTGAAAAGACTGACAAACATCAAGAGAAGATAAGTCAAGGTGTACACCAACTTCAGAACTTGATGTTCACCAGTAACAGGAAATAATAAGAAAAACACATGCAAAAAATCAAATTTGGGCTCCAAAAGAATGAATAATTGAACAGTACCCACTGCATTTCTATAAAGGTGAAGGGGTGAGTGAAAAAAGCAGAGATTTTTATATCTCCTTTATATGCCTAGGGAGTGAAAAGTTTTACACTAAGAAGTTTTAAAATGTATTTGAATAAAATCTATCACATTCTAGACTGCACTCTGAAGGAAAGGCCAGATAAGAGATATCCCAGGGAAGAGATTAAGCCTTTGTTCAGGTTAATGGTGTATTTCACTGCAGAAGGTTTGTCACTCTATAGGTAAGACAGCTTGCACATACTTCCAAAAGGGCTAAGGGCAGAGTTCCAAGAGTGAATTCAGAAAGAAGCTCTAGATTTTCCCAGGTCCTGCCACATCTTCGAGGAGATTCCAGACACGAGGAACGAGTTATACAAGGAGAATGAAGCACTGACGTTCAAAACAGACTACAACGTCAGTGAGATGCATGAAGGTCCTGAAGACCCCAATCAATTTGAGCATTTCAAGACAAGGTGTAGAAGAGCAGATACCAGGATGCAGCAACTAGGTGTTAGCTTGGATGTCTTGGCTTTGATACTATCAGCTGCCCCTGCCTAAATTCCATAGGAAAATCTATCTGGAGGGAGGAATTAAGTCACAGAGGCTCCCTAGGTTCACTTGGAAGTGGCAATGCCAAATGGGCAAAGCACAGGATGACACATTCGAGAACGGCCTCAGAAACCTTTTAGCTCGGGAACTTTTTTCAGCAACTCAGTTTGTCCTTTTTCCAAATTTACAGTAGTCAAGAAGAGGGGACAATTCTTGTCAGCAATTTAAATCAAGGAGGGTAGTTTCAAGACACGCCAGGGTAAAGAAAATAACTTCTGTATTGTAGTACATTTAGATGACAGAGGTTTTATTTCCCCAAGAAGTCAGCAGCAGCATGTTTGCATTATACAGTTCTGGACACTTCTTTACACTGAAAACAAACGTGGAAAGCTACAAAGGTATCTTATCCATAAAGCCAGAGGGCTTCCTGGGGACTTCAACCTGAAGCATAACATGGTAATTGCAAGCAATTTCTATTTCCTTCTACAAACCAGCTTGTTGATTTGAAGTCATCAGAGCGTTGCTCATTCTGATGAAGTTTCCGATTCATAACCTGCTCGCCTGCTAACTCCGCTCAAGTTTTATTGCCATAGTCACAATGATTCACACACTCTCATAAAACCTTGTGAACGTTAAAATCACTGCATATAGAGTCCTAACATTCTGGTTAAGTGACCCCTGAAGATTTATACATCCATTTGCTTTTTCTTGCACGTTCCCATGATCTTAAAATACAAATCAGTTGAACAAATTCACAAGAAAAACTTCAGCACAGGTGGAATTCCCTTCCCTCAGCATTCCTGGCCTCCAAATGGGAATACAAGTGAAAAATGTGATACCATAACTGCTTGCTCAGCAGTAAAACAGGGCCTCCTCACACATATCAAAGATCAATGCTGCAAACTTTTATGACAGTATTGTACATGGCTGCTAGTGTAAGGAAGAAAAAACAATACCATATTGCTTTGGGGCACTGACCAACTAATACAAACATATTCAGAGATAGAATTTTAGTCTAATTTCTTGAAGAAGAAAACCAGGAAAAAAAAAATGAAGAGTTTATAAACATATTTAGCTTTATGTTACATTTAGTAGTTTTGTGACAATGAATTCAATGTAAAAAGTTGATATTTAGTTGATATCAATGCATGATTTAGGCATGCATTGAAAATACTTTCAATAAGGAGATGACTGGATCCAGCAATGTACATACAGTGACTCTTCATCAGTAAAAAATTTTTTAAAGTCTTTGCCTGTAACTGAGAATTGTCTATCTTCTTATTATCAGTTATAATCTCTATCACATTCATTCATTAAAAATGTGTTCTTAAGAAATATTTTCAGTCCCATACTGAGTTCAATTATATCCCAATAATACAATATATAAGACAGAACTTGTGATACTAACCCTCAGTTTGTGGTAGATTTAAACTAAGAAGAAATACAAGGCCACTCAAACATCTCTGAACGGTCTGAACAATATAACATATCACAAAAATGGCTTTGCAAAGAAGAAAGCTATAAAAAATGTTAAATTCCAAGATTTGCTACAGATATTGAAAAGAAAACAAGACTCCCTGTATGAAGTGGTACTGCACAAAATTAGAAAAAGCAATTTTATGATGCATATTTCAAAAAAATTTCTGCTCTAAAATAATACCCCTTGCCAGATCAAACAAATTCTGCTGAAGTGGAAAGTGATTATTTCCTACATTGTATTCACAGGATTATTTGAGGTTGCTTGAAAGGGCCAACACAACAAACAAAATCCCTACAAAATCATGATTAAATGAAAAAGTAATCCAACCAGCATAGTTTTTCAAGTGATTGGGTAAATATACAGACACAAGACCATAACTGGATATTAAATAACACTACACAAGGTGAAAACAGTGAGTCATTTTTGTAAAGACAGATCTCCTCAGAATGTCTTATCTCATATTGTTGCCTGATAATTTATTTTTATTTTTCTGCTTGCTTGCAATGACTTGGAAGTAGTTTTCATTTGGAATCCTTTTGTATTTCATTTTAGATAATAAGCAGTTTGCATTGGGCATCCAGAAGAAAATTCAAGTTGCTAACTTCCTACGTTTTTAAAACACTAAGCTTGAACACAAAGCAGAAGTATGATTTTAAGCAGAGAGAAGACTGGTTTTGGCATCCGGCAGCTGTTGCTATTGTGATTAAAATTAATTATACCTGAAGCACCTTAAACCCCTCCCACAATAAATTTCTAACTAGGAAGCTAAAGGTATGACTCAAAATTGTATTTAGATTAAAAAAAAAATAAAAGTAGTTTTCTGTGTCTACAGTGGTGCTTAAATTCTCCAATAAAATGACTCACCATGGTTCCAAATGGTATAGCTCTTGAAGCATGATAATAGATGGCAATGAAGTTAATGAAGAAGGCAGTTCCACACACCATTGCTGGAATGAGGAAGGCTCCAATGAACATCTGCTTTATCCATCGCCTTCCTGTAAGAAGAGACATTTCAATAAGACCGGTGAGATAAGACATTATTTTGTTTAAAAATGTATTAGCAAGCTCTCCAGGATTTAGATGTTAGACAACTTCTCCCACAAAAAGGTGAAAGAAATAAATACCGACATACATCAATACAGGAGCCAAGAGTGAACTAACAGTTTCATCTGACTCCTGGTAACTCACAAGGTGCAGCACATGAATCAATTAGTAGGCCAGGTGAAAAGATGGGAAAAGCGATACAGCGTGAGAACATTTCAGCTGAAGAACACCATATGCTGACTAAGCTGGCCAAAGGAGCTGGGGTATGAAACCTAAGTGTGTATGAAGGCTGCAGATTAGTAGAGACAGAGATGGCAGAGCTGGCCCTGTGCAGAGCCTGCTCACTCTCTGAGAGACAGAAGAGCTCAGCACTGCTCCCAGGACAACTCAGCACTACAGCTGCTTCCTGGCAGCACCTGCTCCATGTTGTCTTGACCCAAATAAGTCAATTCCACACATTCAGAATGCATTAAGGAACTGGGCAGCCCTGGTATACAGCAAACTGCCATGGCATTTAGCACACAGCAGAACTGAACTCTTGACATCTTCAACAGCAGAAAAAGGTAAAAGGAAAGTGATTTCTAAACCCCAAGCACAAGGGAACAGCAACACTTGTTAGCAGTTACTACTAAGTTTAGAGCTCCCTGAGGAGCTCAAAGAAACCCTCTTGGGCAATACCTTAAAATTTTTCACTGTTTGTATTCCCTGTACTTTTATGCTCTTAAATACTGTCTATAATTAAATTTAATACACCACCATATTAATATGCAGTAAGTAAAAACAATAAAAATATAGCTTTCTTTTTTTCAAGACCATCATATGTATTTTCACCATGAGCCAACATAACCAGCATTTCATGGCTTGATACATGTTTGACCTGTAAAAAAACCAGGCAAATCTGGCTCAACTATACAGCATGGTACATTTCAGAACAGCAACCCTAATCTGCCTAGTTGTGTTTTTGTACAAAGTGCTAGGTTTATAAACAAGCCACATGAAAAGTACCATCTAGCCTCCAAACTCAGGAGTACAGCTGAGATTGAATAATAACAAGCATATCATGCTAAAAAGATATACATTTTCTTTTGCAAACTTCCCAGAATTATTTTTTCTAAAGTACTCTAGAAGGTAATAGATATTGATTACTCTTTTACTGCAGCAGAGGGAATGGATGAAGCCAGTAGACTGCAAGGATCTAACCGGTCATAACTCAGAGGCTCAGTGGGGAGCATTTGAAGACAGCCTGCCCAAATCTGCTATGTCAATTTTATTTGGCTTCTGCTCTCTACTGATGCTCATTTTGATTTGCAAAGTCGAGCACATAGCGGAAAGTGGAATAACCTTCTTTAAAAGATAATATAAACAGTTTTTCCCATCACCAATTTATGGTAATAATAGTAAATAATCTATACTCATCCTTTTCGTGTTAGCCTTACATAACCCCTTAGTACCTAGAGAAGAGGACTGTGTAGGAGTCATCTGGAGAAGATGACATGAGCTGTTTAACAGTGTGTAACAGAAAAGGGAGAGGCTAAACTCTGGATGTCATGAGCCACACAACTATATACAAGAGTATAACAAGTAAGTCATAAGTCACAACTGTTAACAGTTCTTTAGCTCTTATTACTTTTAAATGAACCTAAGACTTCAGTTACTGCTTTAGAAAGTGCAGTCAATACTGAATAGATAATATGAAAGTTAAATATACTCAAAATGGTTTTGCTTATTCAGAATTTAATGGCTTCCATCTGAATGACTTAACTCCATGAGGACACTTCTATATTGGTGCAAATCAGAAAATAATAACTTCTCCATTTAACAATGCAATGAAAGTGCTGAAACATGAAAACAATTTACCTCCTTGTCTAGCATAAAGGCTTCCTCCAAAATATCCATTCACAGGCGATGTCGCAGCATAAACAAATATAGCTGTACTAAGCATTGATCCTCTCCTACGAGAAGGGATTTTTTTGGTAAATGAAATATAAAACCAAACATGATTAGAGCAAAAAAAAAATACTGCAAGGCATGTATTTTTAGCAGAAGCAATTATTTAATATTTTTATGTAATACAAAAATGTAACAGTGCTTAAATTGGGAAATCTGCATAAGAATGAGAATTGCTTGTATACAAAGCTTTTGTCCAACCTAATTCAATGTGGGAAAAAGAGGTTTGACACACTACATCCTTTTCTCACATGCATTTATTTTCACTGGAGTACAAACATCTTCCCTCTGATAAAAATATTCTGACATTTGGATCTGTGTACTTCGTGTATAAATAGGTATTTACATGATAAACATTAAGCCTAAGATTCAACTGCAGATAAAATGTGAAAAGGCCAGTACTAAAAAAAATATACTAAGATTGTGAATAATGTTTCTGCCATCCCTAAGAAATTAACTTTTACGACAGAAAGTGTTCATCTTGCAGAAAACTAGATTTAGAAACTATAAATACTATAATGAAGTCACACATCAGTCACACATTCAGTGCAATCAGAAGAACTTAGTAATTTTTAAATTATCACCTCATTAGATGTTGGAGTACTCATTTTGGCATCATTTTTCTGAAATTTTACAGGCAAAGCTAATAATTTTAAATCACAAAAGCCATTTCCAAATACATTTTTTAAATTCATGTCTAAGAATAGCAAGATATAAATGTTATTCATTAAAATAGAGTTGTTTCCCCACATCCCTCTGCTATTTTTCGACAGCAAATAGCAGTAGGTTTTTAGACAGCTTGCTGTACTTTCTTCAAACAGTTGTTCTGAGAGATTCTGGTCTACTGCCATTTTGGTTTTTGAGGCACTACTACTGGATGCTTGCTGTACTCAAAGAACACATCTCTAGCACTTAGGCTTCCATGATTGCCTGACCAAAGAAAATATACCTGATGGTCACACATCGAAGATTGCTTTACTAACATTTGCTTCTTAAAAACTTCTCTTAACTTACTACCATGTAGAAACACATGCAAAACTCCAAAGACCAGGTACAGTCTTAAGTGGCACATGTAAAAATCAGGCTACCAGTAAAAAGATCAGAGTTGTTAATCTAAAATTATCTCAAAATTTCTTATTCCCGAGCTTACTCATGTTTCAAATACTCTAATGAAAATGCTTCTCAAAACACAAACCAGTATTAACAAATTAATAACTGGCATGACCAAATTTCACTGTGAGACTTTTAGTTGGCATCAGCTGCATGATGCCTAGGAGGTTAACAGCCCTGAAGAACAGTGACAGGCAATCATTCTTGAAATTCTGGTTTACAGCCTTCTTCACTCACATCACTATTTTCCTAAATATAAGAATTGTCTGCACTAGATTTGGTCAAATTGTTCCATTACATTTGACCAGAATTGAATTCACTTTGAAACTGATAGAAAGGTCTATTGCAATAAAAGACTAAGTGCACATATCTTCTAAAAAATTACTGTTCTGAGACATTCCACAATTGTCATTACCAACTTACAGCTTCCCTACAGTGCACAAACATTCTGAAATGGTTTCATTTCCGCTGAAGGGCTGACATGCTGCACAATTAGAAGTGTGTATGTACACCTACACAGAAATATAACCATGGGGCACGAGGAGAGGAATAACACCATATAAAAAATGGAAATATGCCAAGATGCTGGTAACTACAGAGTGGCTTTTTAAACACACCATTAAAAGGCAGCTACATTGAAAAACAAGAGTTCTCTCTAGTGGCACATTAGAAGTACTACAACTTGTTAAAATCAATAGTTACAAGTGAAATTCAAGGAGAACAGAGACTTGAAAGTTTGGTCATTGCTTAAAACAAAGCACTTGTAAAAAAATAACCAACCACAAAAAAAAAACACCAAGCAAACCAAAACACAAACAAGGAACCCAAAAATCTCTAACAGCTAAAAAGCAAAGAAGAAAACAGGATAATTGCAAGTAGTGTGTTAAATTTAAACTTGAGTACTATTTGTTTGTTTTAAATGAATTTTCTCCAGTCAGGACCACAGCCCACCTATTGCTGGAGGTTTTACATCAACACAGGCCAAGAACTGTGTTCAAAAGAGCTTCAGAAGTTACATCTCCATTCCTGGGAAGACTTGTGGACTTAATGCAGACAGACTTAATGCAAACAGGACTATTCACAACAGAATATACTCCTACTTCAGCCTTTACAGGACATGGTAGGGAACACAGCGTAAGTATAGTAATATCTTGTCTGTCTGGATGAAACCAGGAGTGAAATATGTACCTTTTAACATTTATTTCCCGTATCATCTACACCCGGCTCTACAGAACAACAAACTAATTTCATAATAAATCATGCAAAAAGAAAGCATTAAAAGAGAAAATCAAAGGAGACCAACTCATGTGATAACAGCAGGACAAAGTTTCATTACAAATTAAAAGATCACTTCTTAATATTACATCTGATCTACAGCTAACGACTGAAGACTCAAACACTTTTTTCAGGCCAGTTAGAACCAAATTTCGGTAATTATTTTGTTCATTTAAACATTTATATATGGAAGACACAACACAATTATACTTACTCTGTGTATAAATCTTCTATCATTGCAACAACAATGACTATAAGAGACACAGCAAAAATTTGACAGCCAGAACCAATAAGTGATGAAAATATTAGAGGATGACTGGACGGTCTAAACACATCTCCATGGACTTGCTTCCACCCATACTCATCACCTAGATCTCTGTCCTGGGAACAACAACAACAACAAATTTTAAGTCTAGTCATGACAATTAATGACAAACACACAAGCTAGATATAAACAAAAGGTTTGATTTATTAAAGCAACTTCAAGCGCAAGTGTGTCCTCTCTTCTCAATGCACAGAACAAACCTAGGAGAAAAGTTTACTTTTCAGATGCTTATGGAAGACAACAAAAAATTACTACCTGAATGTATGATGCAGTAAAATCTATCAGAATCCCTCCCTGTCCCTAAATCCTCTGAAGTATTTAGGAGTATACACAGGCTTACGCTACCAAGTCAGAATGGACTTCATTTAACCTAAGGCCGGATATGAACATTAACACAGTGACTACGGAGCGAATTTGGGTTGCAACCTAGGAACATGTTATAAAGAAAACCAGCAACACTTTCAAGACAGACAAAAGGCAGTTTTCTGTCCGACTGAGGAAAGCCATTCAGAGCTCCTAACACAATGCATGTATGACAAGAAAACAAAAAGCCTTAAAAAAGAAGTTTTTAAAGCCTGAACACAGATCTTACCATATCATCCATTTCTTCCTCCTTGCTGTATCTTGCATAATCTTTTCGCAAAGTTCTCATTAGTATCATAGACACTAGGCCAACCAGAAAGATCACCATCATAAAAGAATTGAAAATTGAAAACCAGTGAATCTACAAAAAGAAAACACACCCTTAAGGTTTAGAACTGTAAATGTGTTTTAAATTGTTCCAATAAGGATAAATCATCGCCTAGCAGGACAGCTTCTCAGCATTAGCTAGATAACAATAAACCATATTGTAAGACTACATTTTCAGAAAGTCACTCAAAAACTGGCCTGTGAAGCACCATACATAAAGCTTTTCAAGAGCCAGCCTTGCCCATGACAAAGTTATCACAGCTTAGCTAAGCAGCAGCTAAGTTTGAACACCTGGCTGTACGTGCTCCCTTGGTAAACACAAGGCAACATGATTTTTTGCTGCCTTTCTAGAGAAACGGTTCAAGTAGCAAAAGAGATGCTCACAGCCAAAAAGCCAAAGGAACTACTGTTTTGCATAGGATCAAAATATGCAGCAGCATTATTTTTCCTCTGACAAGCATAACTTCTGGTTTTCACCGGGCTCCAAACAGAACGCAAAATCTTTACTTCCAGAAAGTAGCACAGCTCTGTGTATTACCCTTGTGGAGATTACGACCCCAGATTTAAACCATCACAACTGATACCACCAACTGGTTTAGGATAATGCCTTTTGCTTTGCATTTACTTCAGGAAGAAGCATACCTATGGCCAACTGCAGTTATTCAGCTTACATGGTTGCACAGTTTCCCTGAAGCTTCATTGCTTCTCATCATGGGAATATATCTCCTTGAACTGCCTTGTATATTCTGCAAGCTTGAAGCTTGCCTGCATACTTACTGAAGCACTCTAAAAGACTGGAGCCATCCTATCTTAGCAACAACACTACCATTTAAAAACCAGTCCTAGATTCCCCCTGTTTCACCGCCCCAGAACACCTGGGACATCTGAAAAACCAAAGATGTCATCCAAAAATTCCATGACATCACCTGAACTAAAGCAACCATTTCAAAGGGTTATTTTGTAAGGTTTCTTAGAACAATACATACTCTGTGCTGAAAGAAAGATGGGTCAAGATACTTGTCAAATCGGTCTTCGAACTTCACATCTGATTTCTTCCATTTCACCTAGAGAGAAAAAAGTTGACATTTTAAAAGCTCATTACAGTATGTTCAACTATACCCACCTGCAGAAACCCAGAAGGCATATCAAAAATCACCCACTTCAGATGTTTTCTTCAATATAAATCCAGGTTTTGGCAAAAACAATGGAATGATGTCCTTAAAAACTGGAATGTACAGGTCATACATAGAATGAACATCAGCCACCTTGCCTCATGGATCTATTCTCGTACATGCTTGTGTGTAAAAACAAGGAAGAATCAGTCTTGCACTGCCTCAGTTCTCACTGTCTCTGTGAGGCTAACCAAAGATGCAAACTTGTCAAATACAACAAAGCTTTTTCTTGATTACAGAAGGAGCCGATACTCATACTGAAGGCACAAAACCCCAAATCCATCAAATGTTCTTATTTTTCAGTTTTGCAAAATGTATAGTTCAAAGATGATGTTTTTTCCCCCACAGTAGCTACTTGAAAACCTTTGAAAAATCCTCCAAAATTTGCCACAGATCTCAGAACAAAGGCTAAAGAAAGAAAGCATGTTTAAGTATGTTCAAGAATGACATGCTAGAAAGCACTTGATTTTTTTTTTCCCAGGTTTGTTTTTTTTTTTTTTTTGCTGACAGTACATTGCCTTTTCTCAACATTTCCGTGTGCTGCATTTTATGAAGCAAGGCTTGTGGAGAACCTTGCCACTGTTCATTGAGCAATAACAACACCATGTGCTTCTGCTCCCCCAAAGGCAGCTGAGATCTGTTTGGCTACCGTGAACTAAAACTGGCATTCAGTGAAATCACCTGCACCTAAATTCTCTGAGTACAGTGCCCAAGGAAAAAGATGCAGTCTAGCAGAAGTGCGGGAAATGAGAAGATATAAGAAACGATTTAACAGATGCCAATAGGGAAAAAAAGGGCATGAACTGAGATCCAAGCTCGCTGGAAAGGAACTGGATAAAAGAGATCAAGCTGGACCCTAACAGACAGACGTCAAAATTTTATAAGCTTACGAAACTAAAAGCTGCAGCCCAAAACCTGTAAGACCACAGGATTCTGCAATCTAGACACTTCAATTGCCAATAAATAACTCTAAACCAGCTGGAAAAGTATGTGTTTATTGACATATTATCACAGGGTAACAGCATATTACTGCTATCTGTTACTCCACAAGCTGCATAGAGGACTTCTTTGGATTTGCAAAATTTAATTACATTAATTAACTATATGGTGCTAACATGGTAGCACAAAGTATTTTTGAGAATTTTTGCAAGATTGTATTTAATTTCCAAAATTGCATTAAAAAATTAAAATTCAAACAAGCCTACCCTAAATTTTTTTTCCAAAGCATGCCAAAATTTAAAAATACCAGGATTTTCAGTGATACTGAAACAAATGCAGCCCCCTTGCGCCTATCTTTTTAAAACACATGAGAAGGAACTATCCTTCCAACACATGTTCTCTTACTGAGTGTAGAAGAAAGCATATAACTGTAACTTAAATACCCCAACTGCTCACCACCGTCCTGGGACAGACTTGAGTACTACCCACTTTGAGGTTTGATATGAATGCTCTTCAGTTCAAATTACAAACTTGTTCAAGATTAGTAGCTCAAAACATTAATAGCTTTCAACATTGTGTTAAGCAGATACATTTCTCATTAGAGCATCTGCCACTATGAAACACTGCTTAGAACAAATCCACCAGAGACAATCTGTGAATTAAACAGCACACACAGGCCAGCCCAGCAATTGTCCAGTCGTGCCAACAGAACTGAATAGGTAAGTCTTGAGTTTTGTACACTGAAAAGTATTTTAAGAGAACATCTAATGTTATTTTCATTACTGGCAGCTACTCAGTGCTGTCCAACCTAAAATTCAGAGCAAATGGACTTCACAATGCTGATGGAATTTGAAATAGCAAATTTCAGAATTTCTACTATTGATTTTGTAGTAGAAATAGGGAGATTAGTGTACATGTAATTCTAAAAAGCACATATAAAACCTAATTATCTGCACTTCAAACTATACAACTTACTCAGCACAAGACCCATATAATAGCAGCAAGAATATCCTCCCGAAATAAAATCTTATGGTGACATCTGCTGCTAACACATTGTAGAAAAGCAATGCATTAAGAACTAGTTTCAGTGTACAAATGTGGTGAACATGACAAGTGAATCACTACAGATTTAAATAACATCAATTAAATAAGCAGGAAAACTGAAAAATTGATTTGTTATCTCAGTCAGCGAATATTGTTAATTCATTACCTTTTATGACAGCAATTCAATATAATAGCAGAGAGCTTCAGTAAAAAAACCTTAAAAACTCATTAATAAGGTTATATAAATAAGAAATTTCTACAGTAATTGCTGAAAGAAAATAAGCTTTGATACTAACGGCTTGCAAAGCATAAAGGCTTACACAGTGGGGTTTTGCCCTAGCTCAGAATCCAGTTCAAATGATGCAATTGTCGAGGTCCAAACATGAAGAAAATTTGTACCCACTTGAGGGTCCTCTATATTTCTAATCTCCACACCTTTTGGGACATCTTCCTTTCCTACCAAAACACTTTTCTGCAGATAATAGAAGCTTCAGCTCACTAAGAGTGCTTCAAAAATCATCATTTTACATTTGTTATTAATAAATCTACCAAGTTTTTTCAGCAACTGAACAAAATATTTGAAGAAGTGAACATGCATCTTCCTCTAATATAGCCAAATGTAGCAGTACATATTGTAAGTATAGAAGTACCTATTTCTGAGCTATTTCATCATGTAGAATTTCATATTACACATGCATCACCAAATTACTTACCGAATATGACATCTGGATTTTTGTGTTTGGTACCAATTTCACCTTTCCTTCACTGGTCAGATTGACATCTACAATTCTATTTCCATTGTAACCAATTTCAAGTTTTTTGTAAGTCCAAAGGTAATAATCTTCTCCATTTTCGTCTGCTTCTCCAACAATGCCTGCACAGGAAACAAGTGTAAGCATCTATTACAGGTATGTTTTCAGATATTGTGCATTTATTTTTCAAAAATATGCATTATGAAAGTTTTGCCAGCTAAAAAGGCAACCTAACTAAGGAGAACACAGATGACATTATGCTCTTCTTTTCCACTCTAATACCTGGATTACCTTCAACCCACAGGTCTCTCTAAGCATTTTATAATGGCATTAAATGAAAAATCATGCAGCTACAAACACTGGAGAAGATGCAACAACAGTTCCTCTGCCTTTATTTGCAATTCTTACCAGATACACAACTAGCTAAATAGAGATCCAATTTTCCTGAAGATAACTTAGCCAAGACCTCTAAATTTTAATCTCCCATCTATCTCTTAACTTTTTTCTTCCTCTTAAAAATTCTACTTTCACTCTGTAATCATCTTTAGCTGACTGCTCAACACATGCTTTTTGCTCTCATTTGCACACAAGTTTCTACTGCTTGTCAAGAATGTATATTCCCAAGAAATTCTTTACTGTGAGGGTAGGGAGGCACTAGAACAAATTGCCCAGAGAAAGTTGTGGGTGCCCAATCCCTGGCAGTGTTCAAGGTCAGGTTGGATGCAGCTCTGAACAACCTGATCTAGTGAAAGGTGTCCCCGCCTATGACAGAGGGGTTGAAATTAGATGATCTTTATGGTCCTACCCAACTCAAACCATTCTATGATTAAGTTCTTCATTTTCATAAGTTAGTGCAAAAGGTCTCATATACTACAGAAAAACTCCAGAGACTGTACTACGCTGAAGAGAAAAAAAAAAGTCCAGAAGTCACCAAGTTCACAAGTTACTTGTGTCACCTTTGGTATCAAGACCATCATACCAAAGATCACATACAAGACGTACAAGATGCAAACTCACACTAAAAGCAGCACAAAATATACAAAGGTGGGGGGAACGGGAGAACAAGTAGGTGAAGGATATGGTACAGCCTATCACGAAGCAGCAGGTATATGAAGGAATGGCACTTGTGCACCACCTGTGTTATTTAATTTGCAAGGTGGTGTTTTTCTGTCATGTTTTTTACTCGTGCTCATATATCAGGATTGCCTTGTATATGCCATCCACACAGCACACATGCCAGTTTGTGCCTATTCCATACAGCCTAGCACCTGGCATACCATCTGTCCTTATGCTATTATCCAAAACCATAGCAATACAGACCTCTAAACTACTTAAAAGGACATTCTGATCAATCACTCCCGGAAGGAGTAAACTAAGACAATGCTTCATACACTGAGGGAATGTCCCAAAACAGTCAAGCCTCGTCTCTCCGCTGTGGGACAGCAATTCAGGAAAAAAATAGAAAATGGAATCATTTTATCTGAATGCACTTTGCAAAAGATATTTGTCTTCTTCAGTATCTCTATTTGCCACCACTTTATGTGCCACTAGGCAAGTCTATCCAATACACTCAAAAACAGCAGCAAAATGGCAGAGCCACGTGTACAGTATCATTCATGCCACATTCATAGCAGAAGTATTTACAATAAAAACTGTTCAATGAGTAGCAAGTCTCAGTACTACAATTAATGCAGATAAGCCATATTCACAGTTTTCTAAACTGCACTTGGAACACAGAGATCCAAAAGACTCATTCAGACTTGCAGATAAACACGTCTGATCATTTCAGGTGCATCCATTCCTTTCTCAGCTCCCCATCAAGAACTGATTAATTTTTCTGAATAAAAAACTGGATAATATTGGTTGACCTATCTTCTAGTTCTACCTAAGCCCTCACAGACATAGACCAAAATTGTCAGCACTGCTTGCTTTCACACCTGATGTCAGATTACACCCTTGCATAATATTACCAATACTTACAATGCTGCAGTCAATCTATTACGCAGCACAGCTTGAGGTCCTCCTTCCCAAAAACTACCCAACCCAGCCTCTTAATCTTACAAAGATAATACCTAGATTCTACATGTTCCTTAGCTGATCTCTTGTGCATACAAAGCATACTACTGAAAAACATTAAAAACACTGGAATCACAGCAAAACAGATTTTTTCAGCTAGAGCATAAAATTTAGTCAATATATAGATTTAGTAAGTGTATTTGTTCTTTGGCATTTGAGGTGATAAAACATGATCAGAGAAATCAATCCTAAAAAAAGAAAGCCTCCAAGACTGGTTAGCCTCATATGATTCCAAAGAATTCAGCTTAGCATCCATCATCCTTTGGCAATCCAAAGCCTACATACCTGCCACCTGCCTAGAAAAATCATTCACTGATCTTTTGCTGAAGGGCCAAAACCCTAAAAAATACTGCAGCAACAACTGTCATTCATGCATGCTTTTAAAAAGCCTCCCAGCAATTACACAAGTAGTTCAGTAAAGCCCACATACAGTAATTCAGCTCTGCTCCAAGCCCTGCCTCAGACCTGCTATACACAATAAGTAAATCAGCTGAAACGAATAAAATCAATATAAAAGTACTTCTCTTGTCAAGCAAAAGCATTCACATTAGAAGACAAAACAAAAAATCCCAACAACAAAACCAAACAATCAAACAAACAAACCCACAAACAAACAAAAAAGAACCTTCTTGACTACCAGATAAATAATACATAAATAAATCTATAAAATGCTAATGTTTCTGTCTGGGGTTCATGTTCATTTGTTTATTAGACAAACACCTCCTGGAACCAACTAAAATTATAAGAGCTAAAAAAAAAAAAATAGCCCCCTTTGTCAGAATGAATAAAGAATAGGTAACATTATTCATACCACCTATCAAAGGACTTTTCTCACACAACTTGTATTTTTGTAGGTGTTGCAGGATTTTGTTTATTTTGGGCAGGTTTACCTCTTTCATGGATCACAGGCAACAAACACCTTACCTTAACAAAACATTCTATGGCATTTTTCATTTCCTTTCAGTTTATACCTACAACTGTGAGATTAGGGCTTGGGGAGTTTGACTGCTATACATGCAAAGTGCAATCGGCAGAGCACTCTCTACTGGGAATATGATTGCAGGTTACAAAGGAGTAACAAAACACAAAGACCTTAGGAGACAATGGCATTAAGGATACACACATTTTTATTCAAGACACAAGCACTTCTAAGCCCAGATTAATAACACTCAGAACAAGTAATTTTAAGAACTGTAAAAGAACAAGCAAAATAAAACTCCTTCATATAAACACAGACTACACATGCAAAACTGTTAAAAGCCACTAAACTACCACGAAAGTAAACCAAATAGTTCTTGCGTTAGCAGTAACGTAACAGCAAAATAAAGTTTAAACTCTGAAATAGTTTTATGAAAGTTGCTATTCATGAACACAGTAACATGGTCCTTACATGTAGCTTATCTAATTAACACTCGAACACTTTGAAGAATTTAACCCTAAGAACTTGCTATTACTAAATCAGTGCTTGAGAAACAAAACAGTTTTTCAGTGTTTTTGTAAATCAGTAGTACAAGCCATCCCACCAGTCTTTCAATGCAAAAATCCCTCAATTTATTTCAAAGAATCATAGAATATGCTGAGTTGGAAGGGACTCCTCAGGATCACTGAGTCCAACTCCTGGCTCTGCACAGTACGACCCATGAGTCACACCATGTGCCTGAGCGCGTTGTGCAAATGGTTTTTGAACTCTTGTCAGGCTTGGTGCTGTGACCACTTCCCTGAGGAGCCTGCTCCACTGCTCAACCACCATCTGGGTGAAAAACTTTTTCCTGATATCCAGCCTAAACCTCCCCTGACTCAGTTCCATGCCATTTCCTTGAGTCCTGTCACTGGTCACAACAGTGAAGAGGTCAGCACCGGCCCCTCCACTGCCCGTCATAAGGATGTTGAAGACCACAAGGAGGTCTGACCTCAGTCTCCTCTTCTCTAGGCTGTATTATTTGTTTTTACGTTTTTGTGAATTTGGTTTACATGTATGTTTTATATTCTTGTAACAAAGCTTAGTCATCAAATGACTCCATGAAACCATCTAGTACAGTACTCAGGTAGTTGTAATCCAGTTATTTATACATGATATCACTCACCCCATATTGGCAAGTCATCAATATACATCTGGTACCAATAGTGATTTTTGATAGCATATACAAATGCATCTCTTCTCCCTTTGTCCAAGTCAACTTCACAGTAAGTAGTTTGCATTACATCGTCTGCAAAAATTAAAACACAGTTAAAGATTTATTAGTGAGCTGGCTCAAAGCAAAGGCAAACCAAGCAATTGGAGGAATGGACACTGATGAAGCCTTCAAGCCCTCTTGGCTATCCTCAAGTAAGTAACAAAAAAAGGACATTTAAAAAGGAACCATTAAAGCAATTACATGATTGTTTTCATAAATCTACTTTTCCTCATGCAAAAGCTTCCCACAAATTGGATAAGGAAAGGTTTCAAAGTATCTTTTTGCTACTTCACCCACACTAAATTAAGACCCATTAGCTCATGAAAGATTTACCCAGACAGATCATGAAACCTCTTCTACTTTAACAAGAGGTATGAAATCATTAATAAATACCTAAGACTGTGTACAATATTATCTATTTTAGTATAATAACCCTCACTATTTTGAAAATAAAATAAATCCACCTCTTTGAGCCAGAAAGCTATTCTTCCCCATCTACAATTTATAAGCAATGCAGTTAGCAGCCACTCTTTCAAATCCCAGCTTCCTTCCCTAATATTTCCTTTTCAAGTGGAAAAAAAGGCATGTTTACAAGAATTCAGGCAGCAACAGCTTTAGAGTCAACTCCCTCCTCCTGCACATCTTAGTAAAGTTTTCTTCACTCTGCAAATAGTGAGACACAGAGAATGTAAAAAATTCCAGCTTCCCCTCAGCTCTTTTTGTCAATCACTGGAATTGAGGACCCATTTCTAGTAGGTAAAATACCAAAGTACATCATAGAGATAGTACAATCAAATCTGAATAAAGTATGTTACAAGTATAGGGCACATACACAAAACCCCAGCAGCATCATTAGAAACAATCTCATTCAATTCTTGCAAAATACAGGCATGACATTACATACGGTATAGGATGTCACCCTCAGCCACACTACACAGGTACATTTCCTCTCACCTCCCCCTAAAACAAGAGAATGAAGACAAGTGCTCCTTTCTCCAGCCACTGAGAATGCTGAAGCTGTCGTTTAGTTATAGGACAGGATTAGACGGTTAAGCTTAAACCCACTGTGTTAAATGATTAAATGAAAGAAGCGTAGAACAGCATTCAGTGGCTGGGGAACCTGATGTCGACTTCGTTATAGCTTTACCAGATCAAAAGTTCTGCATATGTTAGAGAGTTCTTAGCAGGGTGTGTATCTAAGAGGAAAGTGAAGTTACAGGTATGTTGTGTGTTGTGTCTACATCAGGGATGCCAAAGAGGTAACGTGCTATGTAACACAACTTCAATAACATCTCCTAGCTCATTAAGCAAATTCAAAAAAAGCATGAAAGCATGACTCATTAAAAAATAAGTGTGCTTAGCCAAATTTCAAATTTCCTATGAACAGAGATCAAACATGTGAACCATATAAAATCTCATTATATCCGACCACCTCCTAGTACTACACTGAATATCATCCTGTATGGCTGCCATACATTCAGGAGCTGTTGCAGAAGGAAGTCTGGGCAAAGAGTTCTCCATTAGAAGTATGGTCATTTAGTAACACTTCTGAACAAGTGCAAAATTCAAGTATGTTAAAAAATCCTTTTTCTCTTTAAATTAATCTTGTCTAAATGGCATTGTATGGCAATATCAAAAATTAATTTTCTAACTGAAGTCACTATGATACCAATGTTCAATACATTTAATAATTTACTAGGTCTCAGGTGTAACAGAGGATGTCAATCCAAATACTTGAATAAAGAACCTGACATATTAATTAAGGAGCATTATTACCCTAGCTTTAGCTTGACAAGTAAATTAAGCCAGCCTAAAGTTATATTACAATGTATGTTAATAATTCATTACTTTCTTCACACAGATATTTATACAGATTTGAGGCCTGTGATATAAGAACAATGTAACGCATACTGTAACAGAAGGGAAATCCAGCTATCTTGTATGATTGCAGGTATTCCTTCATATGACACATTTTTAAATATAAAAAGAAACACTTCTTTATGGGTTCTTGAATATACTGTAGATTTGCCCCACCAGTCACCACTATGAGAATTCAAGTGGTAACTTCCACTCTAAGAAAAACACATTTTTGCAGAACCATAATGTTTTTATTCTAGTTCAAAAATACAGGCAATGCCCAGTGATTCAACTGTCAGTTTTACTTACACAGTTTAGTATTTCAGTTAGTAACAGCTGCAGCTTAAGTAATTCTTTGAATATGATGAACAACATGCAGCTTCACGCTTATTGCTATACAGACTATGTTGAGAATGGAACTGGTTTTTATTGCAGAAGCTATTTTATTAGAACAATTCCATTTTACCTCTTCTCACTCCAGAGGATAAAATCCTAGAAGCATAAAATTCAAATCTAATTTTATTTTGTAAACTCGTACAACACTCATTTAAAGAGAAAAAAATGCCTGTAATTGTTCATCTTGCCATAATCCCAAATACACATAAGGAAAAGCACGGTTACATGTTAACTCAGAACTCAGAGATGATTCACACATTTATGAAGAAAATTTGTACAAGTTTATTATTGAATGGGACTTAAGCAGCTCTTAATTTACTTCAGCTGCAGGTTTTAGATACTCAACACTCCTTGAAGCCGTATCTTTTTCTTAAGAACATGTGAATCTATTGGTACCAACACATAGGCATCTGCAGTTAAATTCACTGCAGGCCCAATACAGATTATCAATCTACACTGAGCACCAGGATGTAAATAATTAAATTTTTTTTAATTCTGTGAATGGGAGACATCGCAGAAGTAAACATCAACTCCCAAACCTAGTCTTTTCAATTTGGTGCTGCACCTAGAGTAGACTTAGCACAGGAATAAAACGATCTCTTTGTAAGGTTGGGGCAATTAAATGAAGTAAAAATTACAAATCAAACTGGCTGTAAAAACAAATATTTATCATATTCTGATAATGGAAGTTTTATTGCGTTGAATTGCTGCCAGTTTTCTTCTCTGTTCTTTCCACTTTGTGTTTCTGTGGCATCTTCTATGGGTTTGACAGGAAAATTATTTCTCCTATATTGAGTAAAATTTTCAGCATGCTACAAGATGTTACAAACCTGTAATGGGACTGTTTTCCAGTGTTTCTGCAGGTACTGTTCCTTTCATAACGAAAAGATTAAACCCCCAACTCCTTTAATGTGGAGATGCATTAAAGTGCAACTTTAAAAATTATAAAGAATTTATGGTATTAACAAACTTTCTAAAAGTCTTTTATTCCACTTATCCTACTGATAACAAAAACATAATCAAGTCTCTTATTTTGCAGATGTCCAGATTTGGATAGAACTTTCACAACTTAGAGAAACTAAATCCCATCTGATTGTAAATGCTCAGACAAGAAATAATACGCTTAAGTTCTCCATCCAATTAAGCACTAGTGATGCAATGAAGTGCCGTGTTCTAGGGAAAAAAGATACATATACACAGAAACACAAACTGAATGAAATTAATAAATGTTAAAATTCAACACAGACAAAAGGAATCGGTTATTATTTTGAAGCTCTGCAACTATCACTTACAGATATGCCCCTAATATAAAGAAATGTATTTGCAAAAGAAGTTAAATGTCTTCTCTGGAACAGCATGGAAAGATGGAGAGGGCAGGAAACAACAGGAAAAAAACCAGACCAGCTTCATCCTGACTGGCATATGATGAGTTAGGGCCAATGCTATAAAGGTGGTTGTTAAAGGTATTTTAAACTAGACAGTAACCAGAAGGATACAATAATTAACTTTGTGTTAAGTCAGAACTTTGAGATGTTGAGCCCTCGCTACTCCTTTGCATTTACAGAGAGTCTGCAAGTACTCAATATCAGAGGAAAAATGACATTGTCAGAATTAATAATTCCAGAACATTAATTCCAGCAAATATTTAAACATTCATACGCAAAAGAAGCTTAGTTGTACTTTTTAAAATGTAATCAGTTACTTCAGAAGCACGTATCTGCTGCAAGCATTTTCCTTCAAGGGCACACAGATGAAACCTTCACTGTAAATTCAAAAGCCAGTTGTAACAGACAACCTTGCAGGGTACAAGATACACTCAGTTGCTAGCAGCAACAATTTTTCAGTTCTTCTAGTTAAAACCCCCAAGTTTTAAGGGTTCATGTATTACTTTAAGTGACTGAAGGCACTATGAATTGCTTACCTTTAAATTTGATGTCAAGACCACTAAATTCCAATTCAACTCCTTGAAGTGCTTCCCCTAAGGTTTCATGGTAATGGCTGATGCTTTTTTTTGATCCCACGCAGAAGGGAAGAGAGAAGTATTTGTATGTTTCTTGGCGATTGTGGTAGGGTCCTACAGTATTCATCCATAAAACAACTTCCTCTTTATCTTGGTACTGAAAGATAAAGTTATTGAGTTAGACGAAAATCAGAGCAGAATAAAAATGTTCAAGAAGCTCTCACTCATGTTAACTAGCAGAGCAGGATTGCTGAATCGCAGGCAACAGTTACATATAAAGACCATTGAGTATTTTTGTCTTTTGGGTGACAGGGATTCTAGGTAAGATTTTCAGCCTGCTTTCTAACAAAAAAAAGCTCAGTTGATCACATAGTTTCTTAGAGCCTATTACTGAAGTATCAAATGAGGCGGATTCATACAAATTTAAGAGAGAAGCAGAAGATGTAGAGAGCAGAAGTGGAGAAAAACAGAAGTCTCAAAAATAAATAAGCTTTTACAAATTTTGTGGAAACACATCAGTTCAAAGTAAAATTCTGCTTATCTCCACTGAGAAAAGGAAATATCAAATTAATGTCTTGTCATACAAGATTTTAGCACAGAAATTAGGTAATCTACCCACACTGACACGTATACTGTATTTTCCTAAAATGCACCTCCCTTTCATTTTACTAATGGTATAAATTGCATTCAAAATTCCCAGAGGAGTGCAATGTCTCACAGGAAGCACTAAAATTAAACTGTTGCATACCTACAGTAGCCAAGAGGAAAAGAAGTCAGACAGAAGAACTGTATTTTGATGCATTTCCAACATACTCACAGTCAAAAAAACAGAACAGCAAGAAGTCTGGTGGCTGCCACGAATTTTTTCTGGGAACATTCACTTTTCACAGCTACTGTTAGCCAGAAAAATTTATTCCTTGTCTAGGAGCCAGTAATTTTTTTCAAGCCCTTATTATTTCTGAACAACAAAAAAAGTATTTAAAGCCATTAATCTATCGGTATTCAAATACTGCATGAATTTAGGAGAATTAAGTGATCTCAGATAATTACTTGCACTGTATCAGTGTGCATCTGGATCAGGTATCAGATTTGCTGACTACTACATAAAGCCTTTCAGCCAACACAACTTCTTCACTTACTACAACTTCAACAGGAGGGACAGGAATATAATTTTTAAGGCAAAACCCCTAATTATAACTATATCTACAAGAAAGCACAATCACCATATAGGTTCTAATGTTTTTTAGGTACAGAAGAATAAAGTACTATTTTAAGACCAAACCACAGGCACAGAACACATCAGAGAAGCAAAGAAATCAAATGTTAATCAGCCGTTAACTATTTCATAGGGCACAACTGAAATACTGAATACTGTTCTGCACCTCCCTTTTTAACAAACAAATAAAGGTTCTTCAACTCCATTTATTCTGAATAAGCACAGCTGAACCAAGATGTTAACTCAGAAGTAATTAGGTACCTGTGGAATGCAATAAATTCTTCAGATGAGGTGTTTAAAAGTTTAACTCATGGATTTAAACAAACATGCTTTGGAAAATAATTTAATCCCTTTAAACTAACACATCATCTCTATTACAAACCTCATCTTTTTTGTTTACAAAGATGTACAAGGGTCATTCCAGCCTCTTATGTGATTTCCAACAGGAAACTTAAAATCTTACCTATTTCATTCTGAGCTGCAGCAGAGACCAAACACTTATCAGTTTCACAAACCTGCCCACTTGCAGAGCACACACGTCAGAACATTTCTGACAGAGAATGTCAAAGAAGGATCAAACAAAGAGTAAACAACACAGCAAGAGAAAGTAGACATTCCTCCTCTCTACAAGCAACCAGAAAGGTTATACCAATGCGGTACAGTTAACCAAAAAAGTGGGGAAAGAAAGAAAAAAGAAAGAAAAATCACAGTTCCAACTCCCTGAGCCACAGCAGCAGATAGTGGAATCTTCGAATCTGCCTCAACATCTTGCCAAGGTAGCACGGTACAAGTTGGTCCATATTTCTTCCTAGACTGTTATGTCTAGCATGTCTTCTGTTTCTTCCTCTAACAGCTGCAGAACATATTTCCAGCCCTTCCTCAAAACGGTCTTAACTTGTTGAGAGCCCCCTTTAGCACTACCCCTTGCAACTAACAGCTTACATGTGAGCTGAGCTATGTCTCTGTTCAACCTTCAGTAATAGAATATGACAACATCCTTAGGTCTGTGAGTTCTTCTTTGACAGTGCCTGAATAAAGAAACCATTGACCACTGCTATACTTAGCTGCTTGTTTCTGACCTGCTTCACACTGAGCTGGGATCTCTGCATTTTAGGAACTATAACAGAAGTGACAGAAGTGGCAGAAACCAACAGAATAAGAACATACTAGTCAAAATCTTCCAACATTTTCTGATCTTATAATGTAACTACATTGTAATTACAACATCTGCAATAACAAAAATTGGTCTTTGCTTGTCTCTTATCTGCATGGTGTTTAACCCTTCTTCAGGGCTTTTAAGTTTTTCCCACAATGACTCCAAGATGCCTTCAGCCTGGTCCGGAGAGAAAAGGGACCAAATCATAAGCAAAGAATTCAGTCTGCATTTATTACTTCCTCCTTTCTCACAATCCCGCAGAACAGCACTACAGAAATCTGTCCAGGACTGCTACATAAACAACCACAGCCCCTCAGCCAGCACAGGCTACACCTCACTCTAAGCAGTCCTTAGTCACAGCAATTTGCAGTCCATCAGGTGCTCCCAGTGGCCTCCCCAAAATAAGGGGGCTGTAGGAAGAAAACCAGCTTAAGCAACTTCAGCCTAAATTTGGGGGTGGTGTCCAGTAGAAACTCAAGCAGATTGTCTTCTCCCTAAATTTTTGGTGGTTTGCTCATTCTCAATTATAAAGATGAGCTTTCACAATTAAACACGTTTCCCTGTCATGACATATCTCATCCTTATATTCTTAACCTAGTGGCAGGGTAATTTGGTGGCAAGAACACAGTGCTATTAAAGAGTTCGAGTTTGTGGTGTTTTGGGTTTTTTGGTTGTTTGGGTTTATTTTTCATTAGTTCCTTCATAATATCAAAACATCTACAACAAATAACAGTGTTAACACAAAGGAAAACTCTTGTTTAGGCAAGACAAAGAACTAGAGTATCTTGTAGGACTTTACTGTAACCTCTATGTGAGAACTTCTAGGTTGAGAGAAGGCTTACATACAACACACATTTCAGTAAAAGGTCACACTACAAGAGAGAGAACGTAAAATAAGCTGAGATGAAAATAGTAAATGACAAGACAAAGAAGGTCAACAAACAAGATGCTGCAATCTGTACTGTGGTATAACTCATCAAGCTTTCTGGGTTTGGTTCATATAAAAGGATAATATACAGCATATAGCTCAGAGATCCTAATTATATTCATAGACACAAGCATTTAACAACTTGGTCATGGTGCCACAATTCAGAGTTCACCACTTCCATTTATGGCAGAAGACCACAAAACACAATTTTTTTTACATTTCACTTACAGTAATTTATGAAAAAATGTAGTACCCATTCTGTAAGCTTTTCATATTTTTCTGCACTAAGCCTAATATCAGCTCAGTAATTTCAGTAACTATACGAAGTATATAATGATCTCTTTATAGGGGCTGGCCTGAAAAGTCTCAGCAGCAATAAAAGTTACCTACCATATAGCTGTTACACTCTGATTAAGGAGAGAGAAACCCTCAGAAACTTTTGTCTGTAATTGCCAACCAGGTGGTGAAGGACTAACCGGCACCTCAAGTGCAACTACGTATCAGCTACAACCCTCATCACAGCTGGGGACATCTGTTCCAAAGTCGCACAATATGGTCATGATGCCTGTACACAGTACTGGGCTGTAGAGATGTTGTGCATGTGCAAGCTAAAATCGTCCAACCCATCTGTAGTGCTGCCTTGTTGCCTGAATAGATGGGTCTACTCTAGTCCCCTGCAGAATACCAAACTGGTATGAAGCTGTGCTGTCTGACCTGGCCAAGTGTGGACTTCTTCCATGCAATACAACTAATGAAAAATTCGGGATGTGCACCACTTTGAGGCTTAATACAAAGACAATTTCCATATGTCTATACAGTTTAAAAACTATTCCACCATAGGAATACTGAAACTACCTTCAGCATAGGACATGCATCTTCCTTTCCTATTACTCAATAGGGCACTCATGATGTGGAAAGCAACTTTATGTTTTCTTTGCACAACTGTAGAAATTAGCATGGTAACTCTAGAAATAAACTATTTATTCAACAAAACGATTAAGGCTAGATTAAGTCAGTGTACAAAAGCTTGCAGACAAGGACATGAGACTATCAAGTTGTTGATATTCTTTAAACCATGAAAACACTTCGCAAAAAAGGATGGAGACAGGGAGAGTATTACAACTGCCAAATCTTACGTGATGATTCAGCAAAATAAATTCAAATCGAGACAGTTTCTTTCAGAAAGTATGCAATTTTGTTCCTTTTCTCAAATTGAAGTTTGGAATGAGATGTCACAATGTACATCTTTCAGGGAGGAAAAAAAAAGGAACAATGTTATCTGTTACCTGCAGAGCAAAGCTGTAAAAGCAGGATAGGAAGTACAAGGGGCAGCAAGCAAGACTCAACTGGCGAGTAACATCCCAGGCTTCCAGCTCCCAGATACTCTGTCAAGCATTGTCATAGTACTCAATGCTTGCAGCTTACATCCATAGCCTATTAAACTGTGGATTTCAGCCTCACACTCTCCTTTGGACAAAGTAGGTTATTTCTAGTAACACTTCTTCGTTTCTCTCTGAATTGTAGGCCTCACCAAAATGAGGGTAGAACTGTACCATCAGCACAGTCTGAACTACTGTACAAGCAGTACTTTTACTGTTACACTTCCTAGATGCACAAGATTGCTCAGGCACACCACGTCCCGATTCCACATTTATTTCACCTCTTCAAATTGGAAATGAGAAAACTTCAAAGAGGAATCAGGCTGCTCATCTGCACACAACTTCATATGCAAATAAGCATTTTGCATGTGCTGAAGTATTTTCCACAGTGGTTCTCTATTTTCAGATACTATACAAAGCTCCTAATTTTATATATTAATTTTAAACAAGCCTTACAGGCTCAGAGCTTTAATATACTTCATGGGGGTGTAGGTCAAACAAAAATGCTTTTCTCACACATAATAAATTAGGAATTTTGCTACACAGTATAGGCTGGGTTTTGGTTATTTTTTAATGTTTGTCATGGATTTCCATGCTTACAAGAGCACTGACAATTAAACTGAAGCAACGTTAAAAGTGAAACGCTGCCTACTTCTTAGACCATTCCCATGCAACAAAACCCTCAGGATATTTCAGAATGCTTTTATGGTTTGTCTGTTTCACCATCAACTCCACCAAGCCTAGCAAGAGAAGATGTGAAAGCAGACCAGGCAGGAGCCCACCAGCCCTGTTTCTGCAGGATCAGCATATGTGGTGATAAGGACACCAGTACACCATTGATAATATTACTTCCACAAACAAAAGGACAACTGTCAAAAAATGGTGCAATTATAGAATACAGGTAATGAGCAAGGGCATGACATGCTCTGAAGCATGACAATAAGTTAAAGCATCAGCAGACAAGTTTTCAGGTAGTTTCTGATATATTGCTCTGTTGTGGTCTCAAGTTATGCTACTGTACTGCATTTGACAATGGAGATTTTAAATACTGTGTGAAACCCCAATTTCTCTTCACTTACTATTGATTTTAAATACCTGTTTATCTTATAATTGTATTTACACTATTCTTCCTCCAAAGAAATGTAGATGTGATTTTTAAAGAGTAACTCAACTTTAAGATAAAGGATTTAGCTGTTGGTTCAATGACACTATCCATGCCTACCACCTCCAGAAACAATAGTACTTCTAGACCTAGAGCTTCGTGTAGAGTCCTCTCACTATTACCTTTTATAATATTTGCTTAGAAGTCCTACAATTATAAAATAAAGGACACATATAAAACATTAAGAGCCAATTTACATTAATACGAAAATACATATTATAGCACAGATCCATATTATTTTATAAATACTGTACACTGTTACATATTGTAGCTGCAGCAACCACATTAAAAATATTAACCTGCTAACACAGAGCATTAAACACCTAAGACAGCACTTCTGTATGCCCAGCAGGCTCAGTACTGATAAGGCCCTGCACATCAGCAGCTAAAAGTAAACTGTGGCAAGATGCACCAACACACCTTCACCAGACAGGCTTGAGCATAAGAAGCCGCACACTGGAGAGTTAATAAGGAAATGGCAGCACATACGGATGTGTATTCCCACAATAGGTCTCCAGTCTTAAAGTTTGTGAAAATTTACACTTTGACGTTACCAAATCCTAAATTTCCCCTCCACTCCTTCAAAAGTGAGCAGAGCGTCCAAAAGGTAACAAAGCACCTTGATTACAGAAAAATTAATCTTCCAACTATAATCATATTTACAACTGAAATTCACTAAAATGCAGTATTTAGGAATATTTCCTTCGGGTTCTTAATCTCAAAATCAGCATACTACTACAAAACTCTCTTCATGTTTCGTTCACACTGCTAATGCTTCCACTCCAATCTCCCATAGAAGATTAAAGTATCAAAATATCTAAGCAAGGAGACAGCCTTCTAAAAAAGGTAACTGTCTTTCTACATCAACTATTCCTAACCTCTCACATGACGTTAACAAACTGGGCACCAAGCAAGCAAGAATACTAAACCAAAAGACAGTTATAACCTAGTAGATTTGAGTAATTTAGATGAAAGAAAGTGACAAACCCTTAAAAGGAATTTGTGATTTCCATTGGTAATTGTTTAGCTAATCCTTCAGAAAACTTAAAAAAAATCAGAAATCACTTTTGAAGGGCGAGTTCAAAACCAAGTCAATTCAATGACAGCATTATGATTTCTTGTTCCCCCAGAAGATTACCAATATTAATAATGAATAATCCCTTAAGTCAACCCTTTAAAATAAACATAGTGCTATACTGAAAACCATCTCACTTCAGTGGAAAACTAACTCTAAAACACAGGCTCAGCAACAAAACTGGGACTAAGCTTGTTCAAAGAATATCTGCTCCTTGAAAGTACTCAATATTAGTTTAACTTTTCTGTTATTAACAGCAGCACTGATAAATCCCTTTCTCTCTAAAAAAAACAAAGACAATCCTAAGCAGTTTTCAATTCCTAAAAAATGCATGGAATGAGGTAACTAATTAACTACTGCTTATACAAAAACTATCAATACCGTTAATCTGTTTTATTTAGAACACTTAGTAAGCTTACCACAGCACATCTAGAGAAAGCTGTGTTAAGAAACTGAGCAAGTGCTCGCCAGGCAGGCTGCTCGAGAGAGCACTGAAAGTCCTGACAGCCAGACAGACACTGTTTAATCACAGCCACGCTCTATATACTTGGAGTAAACGGGGATGGTTTTTGGCATAGTCTCGTTCCAAAATCACATCTCAGCTCATCACAGAGACTTCCACCCTCCCACACCGAAAGCTATGGGAATAACACTGATGTAATACCAGAAACTGATGAAGCCCTTCCTAGAGATTCTTTTCGGGTAATACTGCAAGCACTTTAACAAAAACTACCCTCACGCCAGTAGGTGAGCGCTCAAGTCAGCGGTATCGAATCACCCATTTTCCTGAGGAGTCCGTGTCAGTGTCCCCGTCCTGCCCTCACTCCCCAGCCCATTCCCAGCTATCCCTCCCTCTCCCAAGGCGAGCTGTCCCCCGCAGCGTGTTCCCTGTCACAGCGGGGCTGTGCTCTGCAGCGAGAGCAAACATCCTCCCGGGAGGAGCAAACAGCGCTCTACAAACAAAGCCCGTGTACCTGCCGGGTCGTTTATCTCTCCAGGAAAAGGTGGGACACCGCGCCCGGCCATACAAGGATGTGCAAACCGGAACGGAGAGCCCGGCCGCCCTGCCCCGAGTGCCCCGCTCACCCGAACTGGCGAGCGGGGCCCGACCCCGCGCAACCCCAACAACCCGAGCGGCGCAGGGAGCGCGGAGGGAGCCCCGCGGGGCGCGACCCGCCCGCTCCTCCCGCGGCCGCGGCCCGTCGCCCCCCGTCCCGCCCGCCGAGCCG
>VXAY01000251.1:75823-111586 GCA_013399855.1 Oxyruncus cristatus | reverse complement strand
TTTTTTTTTTTTGCATGAAAACAAAGCCATGTACTTAAGAACAGCAGTATATAGCAGAGGTGAGAGCTTACCTCACTGTCCCCTTCCATCCCACTGCTGACACTCAATATGCTCCGAGTGCTGGAGCGGTTACTTGCACTACCTAGAGTGAGTAACCAAGAGAAAACAAACTGATTATTAAATTCTGGTGATTTAACTGCAAATCACTAACTCAGGGCTCTTTTAACCCCATGCTTAACTCTTGCACACATAATTTAATGCTTGTTTAATTTATTTCCACTGTTATTTTTCACATGTTCAGGATCCAAACAGCAGCATTTCATACAACACAAACCAAAGAGCCACACTATTCAATTATGCTTTCTTTCTAGAAGATTTCTGCCCTGTCTAGATCTAGTTTTCTATTAAATACTCATAACTAATTTATGAGTATTTAATAGAATAATTTAATAGAACTAATACTCATAACTAATAATACTAATTTAACTGAAAAGATCTGGTGCCAATATCACCTGGCAAGCCAGGCAAATATTTTCACAAGGGTTACACACCCAGCATTTATGTATTTTTAAATTATCGGTCTCCATATCTTTAACAACTGCATGAAGGTACACAGTTCTGAGCACTCACATATTCATTACTGGAATAAGTGACTGCTTGAGAGGTTATTGTTCCAAATAGCTGCTTACCACCTCCTCTCACAACAACCCTCACTCATTGCAAGAATGTTTCCTAGTCTGTTTCCAAGCTAAAATGACAAGTTTGTTCAAACAACCTTCAGTAACCATCTATACAAACCTATTTAGCTGCCATGGACTCAGAGGAGGGATTATTTTTGCAATCAGTCATGCCATCTCCAAAGGTGACAGCAACTCACAAACATATCCTACACTGTTACTGCTGGTTTCAGTTGTAAACAGATAATGTTCTACAGGGCTGTGAAATACTGGGACACTAATGTTCAGAAACCTCTACACTGAAATGGTAGCTAGAGGTTCTCTCCTAAGATGCAGTCCCCCTTCCTACTGCCTTTGGTAACATAACTCTCTTTATCAGCTGGTACAAACAGCAGCACTTAAGGGTACTAAATACTGTGGTATGGTCCATTCTCACAATCATACCATGAGAAAGAACACCAAGCTGCATACAGAGAACTCTGCAGATTCTTAACATTTCTCCCACAACTGCTTGGATGCAAGTTACTAGTTCAGTCAGCTGCCTCTGGCACCTATTCTCGATGTGTGCCAGCTATATCTTGTCAAGAGTCAAAGGTAGTAACCTCATTGGGACTCAGTTTTCCTTTCAGAAGACCAAAATGACCCTAGTGCTTTCTGCAAGAATTGCTCAGTCTGCAATAAGAGCAAGAATGCAGGGATTTAATTTGCACAAATTAAACCTAATGAAAACTGAAGATAATAAAAATGTGCAGACTGTCCAAGTCAGTCAAGAGGTCCCACAGTTACCAATGAAAAATGCCATCGTTTTTCTACAACAATTGAGGAAATGACACGTGGAGACTGGTTTCCAGCCTGAAACAATTATGCCCTTCAGCCCAGAAGAGCACCCAGCCTGTTGGCAGTCACAGCACAGGAGCACCGTTTCCAATAAGAGAGCAGCTGCCATCTACTTTTAAGGTCTGCAGACAGGTGGTATGCCTTCCCCAAGAAGACTCAAGGGAATCTTTTTCTCAGCTTTCAGGCACTCGTCCTGCAGAGATGCAGACACAAGATGCCCAAACCACTTGATGTACACCTGGAGTTGCTTTTACAGTTTTGAGAACAGCCAGCCTGAGACATGCAGGGTTTAGGGTGGCAGTGTCAGTGCTGGGATTCAGGAATAGAATTCCTATCCTCTGAGCTGACTCGAGAGTCAGGCTGGGAAGTGTTTTCCATCCAGCTTTCCTGTAGAGAGGGTGACAATCAGAGCTTGCTTACTTGTTGTGCTGGATGTGCTTTCTGTTTTCCAGTCCCCTCGCTTTAACTCCTTTTTTGGTGGAAAAACGTTTTTCCTGGGGGTGTATTCATATATTCCACATTCTGGTCTCCCCAAAGTATTATGAGAACGTCGAATGGGTACTGTAATTTCTAGATCTGGGAGGGAAAATTAACAGCTTAGAAGGATCTATGCAATTATAGCCTCTGAGAGACAGTTTTGCACTTAAGAACAAAGTTAAACACAATCACATAAAGGCAATCGTAACTATACATGAATGAATCAAGATGTACTCCACAGATGTGGGCATAATTTCCTTGTCTGTGAAACTGAGGAGTAAAGAAACTTCCCTATGTTTTTGCCAACTGGCACATGGATGTGCATGTTAAAATGTCACAGAAATACAATCTACATGGACATATTTCTGCCTGAAGAGCCTATTAATATGGTTGGGTGCTTCATTACCAGAGAATGTGTGAATCAGAGACTGTTACCTGCGCTTTTGTCTTTTTTTTGCTTCTCCATTTGCCTCCTGGTTATGCTGTCTCGTAGACGTTTCAGATTTTCCTAGAAACATCACAAGATATTTTTTTCAGGGCTTTGGCTAAAGGATGAGCCACTTTCTGACAAAACTAGAATTATATTTCATCTAACTTTGTAGCCAAGCTGTAACAAAGCCTGCTAGACCTGGCTGAAGTCCAAACCATGTCAACAGATTTTAATCTATTCCCTTCAGAAACCCATGTGTGCCTTTCAGAAGCCAAGATGTTTTAGATGTTCATTGTGTATGTTAAGGTCAAGTTCACGCACTCACTGGCAGTTGCAGATAAGCAGCACACTGGATCTAGAACTCCCTCTATTTTCTATTTTCACTGTGACACTAGCACAGAAACAAGACCCACAATCAACTAACTGCAAAGTCCTTTCTGTACTAATAAACAGGTAATTCTGACTGCAGGGACAGAAAAGGCTGCCACGCATCCCAGAGTGTGGGGGACAACTCAAAGAATTCAGGACATCCCCAGTGAAGCAAGAGAGGAGACTGGAAGTAACTGGGAGGAAAGTCTCTTCACCACTGTGTGGCAGCATACTGCACCTTACAGTATGAAAAGGTGGTAGAAAAAACACAACCTTTTTTTCAGCAGGGAAATATGTACATATCTGAGAGGAAATATGGTGGAATCAGTGGAAAAGCAGGTGAAGCAATTGCTGTACCATGAAGCAAGATTTGGAGCAGAGACTTTGAAAGCTGCTCATGGGATGGGGCACAGAACATACCACTTCACCTCTTCTACAGACATCTACTCAAGTAGCACTGTGTTCTTCACTGATGGGAGAAGGGATTCCTCTGACTGTTTCTGGGTAGAGAAGATCCTTCCAAGTGAGAATGAGGAGGAGAAAAGCCTTGACTTTGTTCTGACAGTTTCCAAAACAACATCACACACTGGAGACGAGCACCTCAAGTGTGAGAGCAGACTGCCACAGCACAAACAAAAGGCTCCAGAAGAAGCAAGCAAGGTTTTAAAGGGGGAGCCTCTAACTTGAGAATGAAAGTTTTAAACTATGACTGCTAGTTACATCAGTCATTATGTTGCTGCTGCCAACAAAATGACTCCCTCATTCATTTAAGCCACCCAAACACTCTGTTTTTACTAATGACTGTTGCTAGACCTTGCCCAGCTGCAAAGAAAGTCCTGGAGCCATCAACAAACACCCAGAGAGGGATTAGACCATCTACCAGCTAGGACTTCACAGCCAACACACCATCTGGGACACAGTCTTCACTGATCTGAAATGGATAAGAACTGACAAGCTAAATGTTCATCCCAGAAGTCCCCTGCCAGCAGGTAGCTGCTAGGTGACCTCCAGAAAGGTAATTTAGCCAGCTGGATTTGGTCCAATTTGTAGTGCACAGATCTCCAAAAACTAACAATGCTGCTGCGAGACAAACAGATCTGTAGAACAGCTACCTGCTTGCTGCTGCCTGGGAACAGCCCCTCCATATCAGGAGAGAACTCTGCTAGTTGAGGGACTGCGTTAGCAGTCTTCCTGCTCCCACCAGGAAAGAAATGTACCCGCACTGAAACAGCTTGTGATGTAACCTAGAGAGACAGTTGTATCTCTTAAACAGTAAAGTCTGTACCTGCTGGAACCGGAATGATTCTGATCTCTTTTTCTGATTCAGTTGCCACTCCTTAAAATGAAGTACAGCTTCATCCACAGTGAGTATGCCCATTTTCACTTGTTCCTGTAATGTAATCAGCTGCCGTTGGCCTGGGGTTTTCATTCCAGCAAATGGATCATATATGCTTGATTGAGACAGGTCCCTCACAGGCCTGACTATTGTCTCTGAAGAGAGAACACCACCAAAAGTATTATTGAACTTGTGGCACCTGCCTTCCCCACTGAATACAAAGAGCTCAAACACCCTTGATATAGCAGAGATTAAAAAAAAGAAAAAATTATCAACATTACAGACTGAATGTTTTCTAAGAAGTGTTTTGTTCTTAGGCCATCCTGCTATTTGTTAGGGCTAAAATCCCAGCTGAGAGATAGCCCTGTACACAAATACTTCTCAGAGATAATCTCTGTTCTTAAAAATATAATTTAAGTGAACATCACAAAATGTATTCCTTAAAGTGCTCACCTTCCTCAACAATCCATAAAACAGAGCTTTCACCTTGGCAGTCACAAAGTTAGACTCTTCCAAGGTAATTTGTACAGAAACTAAAAACTCATTCTACTGATGCTGGCATTTTGTAACTCATTTGTTACATAAAGAGGAGCTCCCAACACATGAGCTGCAAGCTTAGATGTGGTACCTGGCACTCTAATAGTGCATAGGATAAGAACTGAAAGTATAAGGACAGAGTTTTGGAGGTGCAGAGAGCAATGGCAATCAGTTCACTAAAAGTGAAATCATGGGAAATAACGATTAACAAGGAGTGGCTATATACAGAACATTAAAAGTGGGACATCATTTGCATGAAGTAATATGGTTCACAGCGTAAAAAAGGATTTCAATGACCATTATGATCCTGACTGAGGATAAACTCCAAGACAGGGGATACATGTAGAGTACATGATAAAAGGATATAGTTATAAAAGTTACCAGCATCACATAAGGTCAAAAAGGTTGGGTCATTCATAAAGGACTATTATCCCCAGAGCTTTGTAAAACAGTCTATTCTGTCATATTTCACGCAAATGAAGCTATCTCAGCAGATCTGCTTTTGGATTACTGGAAGGATTTTCAGTGAACTTCTGACTTACCTTTCTTAATCCTTCCTCTAGGGACATAAAGATTCTCAGGTCTTTGAGCTTTCTGTGCAAAAACTGCAAAACAAATGTTCTTTAGTTACTGAAATGCATCTCATGAAGACAGAAATAGCCAGGATGAATATGGGAAGCACATGCAATTCTGCAGTGCAGAACAGCTTCTGTTACCCTACTAAGGCTATTGAAGAAAACAAACATCTGTACAGCAGAATTCCCTTTCTATTGACCTCAAAGAATTTAGCCCAGTCACCTCTAAAAGAAATCTGGACATGCTCTCCCCATAGTCCTGTCATGGGAGAAAGGAGAAGTCACTGAAATTACTCTCTCACATGGTACTGTGTTTCTTGTTAGAATGTTTGTGAAATATGACCAAGATTTCCAAAACTGCCTAGCAAACTAAGAGGCACAGTCTTCTTCAATTTCAATTAAACCTCACTTCAGAGGGAGATATCGAGGTATAAAATCATGCCCTATATATATGTGATTGAATCAATGATACTATTACTGAGCAGCAATATCTCAATTTATTAGCTTGATTGTGTCCTTATAATATCATGATCTTTCCTATTTAGTTGGATTTGTTTATACCATTCGGGGTAATCTGTCATCCTACAAGATCAAGCTCAGGCCACAGTCTTGAGATACTACATCCCCATATTTTCAGAGTAGACAGAAGATGAAAAACATATGAAATTGGATCCCAAATGTGGTCAAACTCCAGAGTAAAATAATACAGGGATCTCAAAAAGTGTAGGCTTTCTTGGCATTTATTTGGCAACTGAAGCCCATGGCAGTGCCATACTCCAGTTGACTAGTCTACATTTCCACTGGTATGCAACTCACTTTTGGAGATGTACAGCTCATTGTCTGGCTGTGGAGAACTAGACTCTGGTCTTGGAACAGGAACTGGAGGTCTGTTAGCCATTTCCTGTGGAAAAGTATCTTGTTCCACCGGGTAGTATACCTCTTCACCACAGGGCTCGTAAACTCCTTCCTCTGAATCTGGCACATCCATGCTACCACCTACAACAGATTACAGTTTATAAGAATAACAACCTGCTCACTTCACTGAACACTGGATCCCTCCAGATGCATTATGTACCATATTCTTACCAAGCTGGCCATTTCACAGGCAAAAGCATCCAGTTTTGCAGTGACTTTAGAGTGCCAAAGCCCTTCAGGACAGAACTTGACTTGATAAAGTCATGAATATCTAGTAGTGTGTAACTGTTTGCCACTAAACCTGCACCATCTGTTTTGGTGAAGAAATAGTGGAAAACCTCCTAACTCTTTTTAAGAACTTGAAGAACAATTAGTGGCATACTATAATAGGTAACAAATCAAACAGAGCACTTTTTTCCAAAACCTATTTATGATAGTCTACAAAGTACTAAAGAGAATTGTTCCTTTGTCTGAAATAAGCAAACAGTGTGGACTATCTCCTATCCTTAAGGAAGGAGAAATCTCAAATTCTATTTAATTGCTTTAACTGTGCTGCTGCTATCCCTCCCTCCAAACACGTCTCACCTTCTAAAAACCTGCGGAGCATTGAGTCTTTTGTAGTTAGAGAAACTTCATCTCCAGCAACTGGAGTGTCTGGTTTGGACTGAAGTATCTCTACATCTGAAAAAAAAAAAAGTCAGAATGATGCACCTGTTAATTATATTCTTAAATGTGTGGAACAATGTAATATTATATGATATAATATAATATACTGATGTGGTATTTCTGACTGGACCTTTGGTTTGTGCTGACAATCAAAGAAGAAGCTGGGCAACTGACCAGACATTTTCCTCAAAAAAGGCCTCTGAGTTGGCATGTTCAGTCCACTCTACATAAATCCTCTCCAGCTGCCTGGTGCTTACACTTGAGGGTGACTAACACTGCTGTTGAGAAGTTCTGACAAGGCTTCAAGCAGGCACTGAGTATTGGTTACTATTGAGAGTATGTTGGCCAGGTGAAAGTTTTGGCCTCTGCACTGAAATCCCAAGAGGAAACCTGCGATTTCGCAAGGCAAGACATTAAAGCCAATTTTCCCATGACCCAGAAAATAGTGTTTGTTTTGTTCATTATGAAAAAGGAATAAGAATATGCCAGCAAGATTTTGTGGTGGTTTGGGGTTTTTTTGTTTGTTTGGTTTTGGTTTTTTTTGTTTGGTTGGGGGGGGGGTTGTTTGTTTGTTTTTTTGGGGAGGGGGTTGGTGTGGGGTTTTTTTGGTTGTTTTTTTTGTTTGTTTTTTCGTTTTGTTTCGGTTTTGTTTTTTTAAATCAACAATTGTCAAAGGACACACTGACAGTCATATGAACGCAGTCAACCTAGATTTAACCTTGCAGGAATACCTCCAGCTTAGCCACAGCACTACTGCATGCTGTGTGGACTAAGCACACCGGCAGCTTCTTAAGAGCTCTGCTGTCCGTGCCATGTTGCATGCTGCTGGAGCTAATCTCCTCACCATCAACCAAACATAAAGCTGATGTATGTCACTGCATTACATGAAAGCACAGATTTTACATTTGAGCATTCTAAAGAATCAGCACTAGAGACCTGAAGCTTTCTGTAGAACTATTTTTCCACCTTATAGCCACCTTGATTAATTTTATCATAGCTTTTAGAAATGAACCTGTAGCAAACACAGGCACAGAGGGAAGCCACTTCCTTATGGGTTTGGGGGCAGAACAGAACATGACAAGTGTGCAAAGTTCCTTTCATTCTCTGTGTAGGAAATAATATCTTCGCAGTTTTGGCTGTGCTGGGCAGGGTTACTAAACTATCAGTGCAACAGGGTACTGCAGGTTTTGCTTTCAATAGTATACTTAAATTACTCAGCTAACGAGTTCTCCTCAGAAGACAAGATTGCCACCTCGCTACCTTCTTTAACACAGGCCTGTTGCATACAGAGGAGACCTAACACCTCATCCATATACCATAACTGAAAAGAAGTTCTCGAATTTGTCAGTGACACCACTTGCTCCACTTGCTGCAAAAACAGGCTACTGAGACAGAAGTGACAAGAAGGTGGCACATACAAATGGCTATTACAGGAAAGGTCACCATATTTTCCTGAGGCTACTGGGGAAAGTTGGTCTGGAGGGTTAGCAGGAAGAGGGTTAAGCAGTTCCTACAAGTCAGAATTTAGTAGCTATATTTATTCCGAGAGTTTCGGTTTCCCTTTGAAGCGTTTAAAGCTTCTGACGGGAGCTCAACCAATCTGCAAACAGACATATAGAAGATGAATTATGACCTATAGACCCTTCACAACGGCTAAAATACCCATGTGTGGACACCCTTTGGAAAGTAAGAAAACCCTTGCCCAGTAAAAATTTGTAAACACTAGATGCCAGGTATTCCTGCACAAAAAACAAGCTACCTCTTTACAGAGATTCATTATGCAAGACAAAAGATTCAATGTGTTGGCATAAATCACAACTCAGAACTTTATAAGCAGTTATATTTTTGTGCACAGTTCTCTCAGCTTGCTTGAGGATGACAAGGAGGTTACTGTTTCTTGCATTAACTAAGGCAAAAATAAAAATCAATGAGAACAGTGCTGAAAGTTTGGTCTCAAGAGAATAAAACGGTGGAGGAGAGAGGGAATATGCAAGAGAGTAGAATAAGGGCATCACAGCTTATTCAAATGGGAACTAATATCTATTCTTTAGGTCTTGGCGGTCTGCAAATTACAGGACAATAGACTTTAGTCAGCTGAAACTCTGTAGGTTAACGGATTAAATCTCTGCATGAAACCCATACAATACAGAGTTTGAGTGTCCACACAGTTAATAAATATAGAAACACTGTTATGAGTCCAGATGTTTCAACCAGCTCTCAGCTACTATCACTGTCAGACCTTGGACAATGGGAATTCAGCCTCTTTCCCAAAGTAAAACAGTGTAACACCACACACAAACCAAACTGTTTCATCTTCACACAAATCAAACAGGTTTTCAGCACTTTGAAGAGGCCTTGCTTTCAGAGTCCCTCCTGCGCTCAACTCCAGCCTACTCAAAATACTGTTTTGCAAAAATCAGCAGGAGGTGCTGGTGAAACGAAAGCAGAAAAAGGAAAGCACTTTGTCTGATGCTGTAGTTCATAGTACCAGCCCAATATGAAGAAGGCAACCCTCCCTTTTTGCTGTTCAGCTACTGTGTGACTCAGCTAAATGCCATTTACCTGCAACCTGCACAAATCTGAAGCAAATTCTGGAAAATTATATTTAACTGTACAGGTATTCTAAAAGTGTAGTAAGAGTGAAGTGTGAGGGAAGTGCTCTTCTGAAGAAGGAACAATTAGATTAACGATAAAAAAAATTAAAGAAGGTAATTCAAACTCAGTAATAAAGAACTAGGTACAGCAAGAGCTAGTAAGGTCCCACTTATGTGGTTAGGACTACTTTACGATCTACACTGCTCAGGGCATTAAGACCTACCTGGGAAAGAATGCTCCTCTTCAGAGGAGAGGAGGCAGTGTTCTGTAGATGAACAAAACCTTTTCCATCTTTTCAAATTCCATCAATTATTCCAAACCTTAAAGGCACAACTAGCAATGCAACACAGGTGCGTGCAACTTAAGCAGTGTCAGTTTAAGCAAAACTGGGCCCTTACACAGCTTCCACACTTTCTCTGAAAATGTTTTCCCAATACCAAATGCAGAGAGAAAAAAAATGTGAAATTGAATTGAAAAATCAGAAGTGGGATGAAAAATACAACAGAACACTCTGGTATCCAAGTATTTGCTACTACTTTTAACTCATTACAATGGCTCTAGTCCTTCGTTACCTTATTCTCAAACCAGTTCCTGCCAGACAAATTGACCCTGTGGTATCTAACCTTCCTTTGATCAGTCTCTGAAAAGCTGAGGTGGAAGCTTGCATTGACCACAATAAATAGGCACACTGCCACAGCATGGCTACACTCAAAATAGCCCAGATATTGTCCTCTACACCACAGTCCTATCCACTCACATAAGGGTAATTCGTAGAGAAAGTACCTCAGTAGAAGTTAATTATGATTTCCTAGTGAGTTTTTCATCCTCACAAACCTTTAAGTCAGTACAAAAGCTTGAATCCTTTATTTGTGATGGCAGTTCTAAACCAGATGGCACTCCCATTAATTTCAGTGGGGGGCTGCCTTTGTGTTGTGTTCTAAATAATAATGAAACACATTTAACTTTGAGAGGACCAATCTAACCGTCAAGAACTGTGCCAATTTAAACTTACCTGTTACAATACAGGTAGTTTTTAAGCACTGTTCTGACAAGCTGTAAATATTCTTCAGGAAAAGACTAACAGATTACATAAGAAAACCAGAGAATTTCAATAAAAGACTCCTGAGTAGAAGGCAGCAGAGCTTTGTGTGAAGAGGCAACATACTAGAACTCCAGAAGAAGCAGGAGAGGCTTTTCAGAGTCCAGTTCAAAAGCGATAAATTACAGGGAGCTTGATTTGCATACATGAAAGAAAGGAATATCCCCAGCATAGTTTCTGGGAGATATGGGCATTTCAGGGCTTGAAGAAGACAAGTTGGGCTTAGTAGTTTTAAGCATGTTTTTTCCCCCTGCACAGACTTAGTCAATCAACTCCATTCAGCTGTGTACTGATTGCAGGCAGAGCTTGCAAACATCTAGGAACTCTCACCCCCATTACTGCAAACAACAGCAGCTTTGTTCCTTACAAGTCCGACCTGACTTACTGCTTATCTCCACCTGAAGGCAGAACAATCCTCGGTTTGGCAGCAAAATTATCCCTGCAGCGACCAAACAAAACTTTGCAGACAAGAATCTATAATTTCAGGCAAAGAACTGACAGAGTCTTCTGGACTCAGTAATCAAGGAAAATGTGTTTGATAGTATCATGTAACCTAAAAGAGGAGAAAAACAGCCCAGGACCAATATAGCCTATAAGCAAAAGTGTTTCAGAAAGGAAACTTTTCCCTGGAGACAGCACACTTAAAACCTGCAGAAACACTAGAAGTCCTTATGGAGGTACTTAAATTATAAGAAGCTAGATTCTTTGCTCATCATGGAAATCATAAAATATATCAGTGGGATGAAGCCAGATCAAATAGGCAGGTAAGTAAGAACAGCAAATCTACAATTGTTTAACATAGGTATTTAGCTTGATATTTGCAATTGGCCTCACTGAATTTTAATGGAATGGTGAAAAAGTTAAACATCTGCACATTTATCAGAATTAGCTCTATATTATTAGCAATAAACCAACTGGATTACAATAATCATTTTTCAGTTATAATCTTTTCAGTATACATATTTCTATATGCTCCCTTTCTTTTGCTTTCAAGTTGTTGTGCTAAAGCTCAGCTCTTGTTTTTTCAGTTGTCAGTAAAATCACATCGTTTTTGTTGGTGTCTGTAAGTCAGAGTGCCCTTAGGCCGCTGGTTCTCAGGAGGGAGAAGCAGAACATGGTAGAAAATTTAGTCTCTTCTATATGCTACATTACTTGCTCAAGGTTCAGGAAGTCCTCAAAACACTGAGGAAACAGCTCTTGATCTTGTACACTAGCAATCAAAAAAAAAAAAAAGAACAATTTTATCAGCCAGCCAATATTAGAGATGGAGCATAGTTTCCTTGTGGTGAGAGCAGAAAAGCTCTAACTGAGGTGCTACTGTGAGAGACAGGAGCTCTGAGCAACCTGATCTGCTTGAAGATGTCTCTGCTCATTGCAGGGGGGTTGGATGAGGTGAGCTTTAGAGGTACCTTCTAACCCAAACCATCCTATGACTCTGTGATTCTATGAATATACATACAAAGATCTTCTGGAGCACCAGGGACAAATCCAGCCATGGATTCATAAAGCTCTTCATCGGAGCCAGGATTCAAGGAACACTTCATTAACAGATCTGTGGACAGATGAGCCATGGACTCATAAATAGACTCATCCTCCTCGCCTTGCATCAGCTCTTCCTTAATGTGACTCTTCAGCATATCTGCAGTTTCCTGGAGAGGAAGGAGGGCAAGAAAAAAACCCAGTTCAAGTCTCATTTAATTAAAGAATGTGGAGAATCAAAGCAAGCAAATGATACATCATTCTCCCATCACTTATGGAGAAAACCACCTAAAAGTAACCCATTCTCAAAGATTAAGGCTTCTCAAATGAATTAAATTCCCACTACAGCTGATTGGGCCCAAGCCTTCAAGATCTGTGTTGTAGTAATAGGTAAGGAAGGTGAAACAAGTTGGTGCTAACATTCTGAATAGCCATTACAGCCTCTCACCTCTTCCATTTTGTGTCCTACCCAAAATCTGAAAACTCCCAGAACATAAATATAGCTCATTCTAAAAATACAAATGCTTGTCAAAGGCTATTTTGGGGCAAGCGTAGCTAACCATAAGGGGGAAAGCTTGCCACATGCAGAGCACCTGCAAGATAGTGAAATTTTAGCTTTGATGTAGATTCAGTTTCAGTTTCTTGGCCATTAGCAGCAGCATGTAACACCCAGAGTGGGAGTACACAGACCCTTTTCTGTGATATTAACAGGAAACCTCATAGCAGGCAGCTGTTCACATAATAGAGGCAACTTCTAATTCACGGGACAGCAGAACCCTTTCTCACATATTTGCAACACAGAGCAGGGGAAGAATGCAGATCTTCACCAAACCACACCAGGGAGCAAAATGTAAAGTTTCATCCCATCCTACTCCCAAGTTCCAACTATGTCACAAGCACAGCCATCTTAACCAGTCACAATACTACAAGATATTCTTCCATCCACAAATGCCAACTCATGGGCCCTCAGTCCATAGGGCATGTGTGTCAAAACTGTCTACACATGCTTCCCTCCACACTCAAAATGAGTCAGGCCAGTAGCTCATAAGATGCTCTACAGAGGTGGAGAGGAACCTTTGCTAGAGAGAAAACAAGGTGAGTAAAGCGGTTTACTGGTATTTTCAGATATCCATACTAGTAGTAATTCTAGTCACTACCTTGCAGTTGTCACACTGGTGCAGATGATTTGTTTGCTCTGGTACTATGCTGCACAGATTGACAGTCAGTAAGCAGGACCTACTCTTAACACAGCTGTCACTGTGTTGGAGAGAATACGGGAGAAGCACAGTACTGCAATAAGAGGTTGGAAGGCCTTCCTTCATATTTCTCATTTACCCCAATGCAAGGATTTTGATCACACAATTTACAGTTTCTGCAGCTCTCCTGATCTCAGAACACATAATAACTTTTATTTAGCTCTAATGTATAATCCTAAATTCAAGCTTATATCAATAAGCAAGCCCCAAATCCCAGAACCACCCATACCTCCTAAATAGGGTTTAAACACTACTGTAATTGGCAGTACCACATTAAGGCTAACAGATCTATCACCCTCCATTCTGACAATTTTTAAGGACAATTACACACAACTTTTCAACTGAAAGGAAAGGCAAATAGAATTCATGTGATGGGAGTCAAGGAGCTTGTTGTTGTTTTGAAGCAAATAGGCCTGAAACAGTTCAAATTGAAAAGAAAGGATTAACTCCATGCATACCCAAGGTACACTACAGAAACAATTGCTTGGTGCAGCTGGAGTCAGGTCCATGTCGTAATCTGGACAAGTCACAGTGCTGCTTCCTGGGGTGGGGTTAGCTCCAAGAGAACTGAATTGAGAATTGGGATCCCAGATAGAACAACTGGGGAACAAACAGCTGTACTGATGCAGGAAGAAATGGATATCAAGTGGAGCAGGTAGACTACACAGATTAGCTGTGAATGAGCTAATAAGCTCATTTTACTGTACCTCAATCTGACTGTACCTCAGATACACCTCAAATTGTATCTTCTCAAACGTATTCTGTTTCCATATCACCCCCTGAAGTAAGAAGGATGAAGGGGCTATAGTTTTCCAAAGATGAGAAGTTAGAAGAGTACACCAGGCCCCAGCCACATCCCTTCAGAAACTTCATTAGATGGATGGATGATAAGGAAAGCCAGCATGGCAGTGTCTTCTTCCACTTTACTTGGTCTGTGCAAAAGCCCCAGGAATTTCCCTAGCTCCAGAGATGCACCTAACCCTCCCACCTGGAGGCTTTCAGTGTGGCTGGATGTCTGTGTTCTACACCCTTACACACCACACTGCACAATTTATCACCCCATCACTCCTGCTCATGCAACACTTAAGTGCCAAGCTTGGTGCCACTGCCCACGCTCTCTGTGGGACAAGGCAGAAAGACTGCTGCTTCCTCTTACCACATATTCATCAATGAACTGGCGGAGATCCTTAAAGCCATGCTTTTCTGCTATGGTGTTTGGATAGTGGCCATACTTGTTGGCTACACTGTAGGCCTGCAGCGCCCCAGGGCATGTAAGCAGCAAGGCAGTGAGGTTCTTCAGCCCATATCTTGCAGAGAAGTGAAGCAGTGTTGGCAACTCCTCATCCCTCTGATCTGTGAGAACAGGAGCCCATTAGAATCTAACTTTTTCTCTAGCAACAGAGACATGGGCAAGAAACAAAGGAGAAAATATGGGAGACATTTGGGGACCATCCTCTTTTCACTCTGGCTGTGTTTGAAGCTGTCTACCCAGCTGCATCTGTCGCAGTTTAGGAAGTGAGACTGATGAGTGTAATTAAAAAAGGGTCAGCTGACTCAAAAGGCAACCCCCTTTCTATAGAAATTAATAAAGAAATCACCAGAAATTTAGCTTCTTGGCTGAGATCCAAGATTTTTGAGACAGCCTATGCAGGTACCACATTCCACAGTCTTAAGGCGCTTCAAGGTAAAACAAGGGATACAAAGTTTAAAAATAAACCAAGAATCTTTCAACTTACTTGCTGTCATATCTTCTTCTTCCAGCTGGTTGATTCCAAACAGGTGTAAACCACTGGCAGGAATGTTCTTCTTCAGTGACTCAGTCAACAGTTTGTCCAGTGCTTCTATGCTGTATGGCACGATTTTAAAGGCCTAGAGATAAATAGAAAGTGCTTTTGTTTGGAGGAGTTTGGAGATTCAGTTAAGGTGAGATTTCTATGGTGCTTTTATTATGAAGCACAATGAGAAAACAGTAGGTATAAACATGGAAGGTAGAAATGTTCAGGTCAAGCAAAGAATATGAACAGCTTTCTGGACCAGAAACAGCGTATCATTAAACTGAAGAGATGAGAATCATACACTCCACAAGACAGAGCACAATGAGAAAGTCACTCACGCAACTGCAAGCACAGAAAACTGTTGCCTCCTACTTCCTTGACAGATATAATCTTACTTCTGAAACTGTTCCAATGAAGTGTCCCTCCTGCTTTAAGTATGAACTAGCCCATATTTCATTAATCTGGTGTAAACTCTGGGTTTGGCTTTTGAGCTGGTTCTTAGCCACTGGGAAACATGCCTATTCCCCAAGGAGAGGCATCAACCAGTACCAACTTCTCCACAGCTAGAACTAAAAAGTAAAGAACATTTAGTCTCCCCTGCCCCAGGTTTACTGGTGACTAACAGCACAACTCTGTAGGCTTCTGCTACGTGCTCAACCAGGGACATGAAACACATCTGAGAGCTTGCTTTGTGCAAGCTTTACCCCTCTAATAGGGTTCAGGTACCCCAACTGGGCCAAATACAATATGAAAACTGAGGAGTGGCTTTGTTAAAGAAGTGCTAAGAAGAAACAAATAATTTTATGTTACTCTGCTTCCTTCAGATAATACGAACGTTTGTTTCTATTAACATCTTAGGTACCAATTCCCAAACAGTTTATTTCCTTATGGTACTTTCTGTTATACCAAGTTCTGTCATTCCAAGCTTTTCAAGTTATCAAGATCTAAATGTGAGTGTTGATTGACTGCATTTTTTTGGTTAGTTGTATAACCTGACTCAGCCAGCTATGTGCTTCAGAGACAGAAAAAGCACCCATGCTTTCACTAGAAGGGGGTGTTAAGGTTATGTGAAAAGGTTATGTGATAGTCCCTAAATAACCTTGCATTTCTTCATTTCAGAAGAGCTACTTCATGGCAAGCACTTTTGCTTATGCCCACTTGTCTTAGCCTCTGAAAGAGCTGGTTTCCAAAGCACAGTTTCTATGTTTGCTAAAGTTGTTACCTGGCACATGAACTGCACGGGGTTGGCTGCATTAGCCAACAGACTGCTGATTTCCTCCATGTCCGTGTGGTAAGTGACACTTGTTTCTCCCACCATCAAGTCCCCTGAATATATCTGCAGAGGCACTGTCCCAGAGGTTAAATCTTTGGAAAGAAAGAGCAGAAATCACCATTAGAACAAACAACGGCCATGAGTTTGCACCAAATACTGTGAGGATAGGAGTTTGGATATACTGCCAGATGGATACGAAAGCAGTTTCTACTGTCCTGAATTCATGAAGAGTCATAAAAAGAGTCATGATCTTGGCCTGAACACTAGGTAGGAAAGTACTTTGTAACTACCTTCTTTGTATCTATGTCAATGCACATAGCCTGTGACCTGCTAGGTCCTCTGCTAACAGTAGGCCAGACCATTTATGCGAGCAGTATTTCACCTCAAATTAGAAAGCCTCACATCTCTCCATCCCTGGCTTTCTCTGGAGCTCTCTTTAAAGCCATGCCATAAAATACAAGAGAAGGGAGAGAAATATGAAAAGTAACTGAGAATTCTGCTACCTCTGTCAGCCTCACTAGTCTTTGAATAAGATCAATTTAAAAGAATTCCAGCTTTGCGACTTTATCCATGCATAGGATTTTCTTCTACCTGCACTTTGAGAGCTTCTTGATGTTTTGTCTAGTGTGCATTCATAAGTCTGGACTTTTTCTTTGAAACACAGATATTTTGAATCCCACTGAAATTAATCTTTCCCTGTTAGCAACTCAGGAAATGATGAAACGGTCACAGTCACAGAAGAAAAGAATTAAAAATTATTTCTCTTGCTGTTAGAAACTGCAGAACTTCAAGTGTACACTCCATCAACATGAAGGCCATGTTTATAATTCAAATACAAGCTAGTTTCGAGTTCTGTGTTTATATTATAAGTCTTGATTTAAGACAGATTAAATTGAACCTTTATATGTGGGTGAGGTCACCTTCTTTAAATCAACCCACCTCACTGACTTTATGGGAGTTGCTATAATGACTATTAGTCTCTATTCTCAGAGCTGGAACAATGACTCTTCAAGATGACAGACCAAAATAGATTAAATAAAATAATGCTGGGAAACTACCATCAATCTTCAAGGTTCTGAAATCATGCCCCTGAAGTTTAGCGAATCTAAAGTTTAAACAATTTTTAGTTTTGTGAATGTAAATATCTAGAGTGACAGAACATATGTAAATTAAAAGGCAAGCCAGAATAGTTCTGATCACAGAGATCATTACACATTAAGCTGTCATAGTCATGCAATTATTTAACTGGCACATTGGTAACCTGCCAATGCTAATGTGGTGGTGGTCATCACACACAGTTAAGTTTAAAGTGTTTTACAATCTTCAAGGTGTTTCCATACTGCAACCTACTGCTGCTGGGGGAAAACAGAGCCCCCAAGCAACAGTCTCTCTCCGCTCCTCATCACAAAAGTATTGCAAAAGATGAGAATGCAAGTTCAAGATTTTCTGGCCTCAATTTTTCTCTTTCCCTCTGGCACCTCTCAGGACAGGCAGGTTGAGATAGAAAGGAAGCAACGGGGGAAAGAGGTGGGGAAAATCTCAGTCCAGCTTACTTGGAGCTTTTACAGAGATTGTGTACTCATTCTCCATCTCAGCCAGCACACGCACAGAGGATGCATTCTCTGGAGAGAATTCAACTTCAGTTTTCATTTCACCATCTAGTTTACATTTCATGATAATATAAACTGTTGTCTGCACCTAAGAGAAAAGGTATTACAACACACAGGTTCAACAACATAAAAACACTGACTTTGTTAAGTACATTTTCCAGGAATTTTGTTGTCATTGCAACTACCACATGAATTACCATCTGTCATTTTCACAGTCCTAAATGGTTTTCAGGAGCGTCTTCCAGTCATGGGCTAACTGGGCAGGTGGCTTCATTTACAGGTTGCACCAGCATAGACACATGCATTAAACTGATAAAACTCTTGATTTATCAGATAGATTTATAAACTGATTAAAGCTAGATTTATAAAATTAAATTAGTTTCAACTCTATCAGACTCTTCACTCAAGCAGCATAGCCACATTTTAAAAAGAAACAAAAAAAGAAACTTAGACTCTTTCCGTCTGAGGAGATGCTATACTAAGAAGTGCTGTTTTTCAGAGAAGAAGCCCTGATCCAAGCTCTTCAGAGTCACTTGTGAGGCACACACCAGAACTGTCTTATTAGACTGCGTCCAAGCTATGGAGTTAATTTGTTCATTACAATCACCTCACTCCACTTGCCACCAGAACAGAGGAAGGGAAGAGTGTGAACCTGCCTTGCAGCACAGAAGCCAAGCATCTGTGTTAATGAGATTGTCAACCAGTGACATTGCAGCCTTGACTGCACTGAGCACTGCATGTTACCAAGCTATTCCTGGGTCTAGGGAACCAAGCTCATGAAACAGAGACACTGAGGACAGGGGGTTGAGAGGGAAGGTGACAGAAAAGGAATTCGGGACTAATTCCCAGGCCTGTAAAGCTGACCATTACAGAGCAGCATAGTGGGTTGCACCAGCACACAATAAGAACAAAGCCCAAGGAGTGGACATACAGTACCCCACACTGTATGCGGTCAGGCTGCACCACTGGATGGTCCCCAGGGCTCTTGGATGATCCATGTTCTTCACTCATGGCAAGATTGTGGGAGTAAGTTGGATTCTTCTCGTCTTCTGTTTCTGTATCAGTCACAGAGTCACAGCCGGAGTCTAAAATAAAGCATAGAGAGTCTTGTTACATCACCCCCCTTTGCTGAAAATGCCTATCACACACATCCATCCTGAGAAACCGCCAGGGAGGATGTGGGGTGGAACTTGCCATTCCTCTCAAAGAGAAAAGAGGATCTAGTTGAAGAAAGCGAAACTACAGAGCTTCCTCTTTTTTCCCTTTAAGAGGTTTTCCAGGGAAGATTCATAAAGACATAAAAGTGGTAGAATAGCACTGAATATGCTTACAAAACAAAAACAATGCCACTCTTTGCTGAGATGGATAGTCCCCTCTCATGTTAGATAGGAAAATTAGTATGTGAATGTCTAATGTAAGAATGATAGGCAAGTGGACTCAACTGACTCCAGCTTCACTCTGATACACTGTAGAATGGCCAGCAGCCTTTAGTCTTCCTTTCCTAAATTAAAGGATGAAAACCAACTTTTCTGTCATTTTAGTAGCATCTTTAGTTTTCTCAACCCTGCTTATGTTGCTCACCCAAATTCCCAATTTCATTATTGCATCAAAAAATACACCACGAGGCAGTAATATGAAGGGGTTCTGCTCCTTGAGCAACAACTATAAGCTCCAGTATCTACAGAAGAGCGAAACTGAAATGTACCAGAGCCTTTGCATTGAAAGTAACAGCATTTTACCTAAACAGTCTCAAGAGTAGAAGTAAACACATGTAAGCCTACAATAAGTGTGTACAAAACAATGTTCTCATTCCCGTTTCCCAAAACCAGCACGGATATTGATGGGAGCACAAACAAACTGGATTGATATCACTGACTGAAAAAAACCCACCCTAGCCAGAACTAAAATAGATTACTTACCCTTGCCAGGAAATACTTTTCTCAACTAGAGAAAGGAAGCAAAAGCTGATTTTGTATCTACTTAGTAGAGAACACTTTTAGGTAGTTTTTACCTCTTGATTCACATGGTTCCCATTGGGTTTTTTCCCCCTGTCTCCCAGAACATGGGGTGAAAGTCACTGACTTCACCTTGTCAGAAGACTTACATGAATTCTTAAAACTATCTCCTGCGAGCAAAATTTCCCAAACTTTGGAAAACTGTGGAGCGGTCAAGAATTTAAGACAACATTTTGGAAGTGATTTAAAACATCTGTAAAAAGCAGTATAAATTTTTTACTAGATAAAACCTCAGATTCAGACTGACAGAGTTTTTATATTAGTTAGAAATGTTCTATTTAGAATGCTCAGTCCTGAAGAGAAAGACCTAAGTGACCAACCACACTGTCTAACCTGTGGCATCCATACAGTGCAGCCGTCAAAAGTTCTGATTTTACTCAGAATGCCTCAGCCTCCAAGTACATTAAGTTTCCACAAATCGAGAGAGCCAAAGTTAGTAAAAGCAGGCCACCACTAGGAGTTCATGTCCTCCTAGTTTCAAACATTGAAGCTAGAAGTCAGTCAGGAATTTAAATCTAGACTTCATTATTATTATTAATAATAATAATAATAATACCAAAGACTTAAACTTCAGATATTTGAAATTCTTTGCTACACACTTTTTAAAATTTGTTTATATTTTCTATACATTTAAGTGGGATTTTAGGAATCACAATAAATCAACTTTGCTTTCTGGAGACAAGTTTTAAGCCACAAAACTTTAGCAAATCCTTCAGCTGAAATTTTTGTCACAAACAGTGGTGCGCACACACTTAACTAAGTATGTGAATCTCTCCACAGAGCAACTAAGCCTACTCACATGAGTACAAGTAGATTGCTTCTTTAATGTTTGCTGTAGAAAGAATGGGGCCAAAAATTTACAGCTCTAAAGTTCAAGTAAGACATCACTACTAATATTGACATTTCTTAAACAAACCTAAAACAATGCAGGTAATTTAGCAAAGAGATTTTAATAGTGCACCAACACAAGTCTGAAGATTTGACTAAACAACTGCTTTGACACAAAGCTAAAGGCTGCATTGAAGGTGGTATTTCAGATTTTTAAACAGTGGTACCAAGTATCAGAGAAAATGAACAAAGGCTTTATATTCCGTAACTCAATATTTTAATCTATACTGTTCAGTCATCAGCTGCAAGAGCCACACACATTTTGGGAACCTTTCTCTGAGAGAAACATGCACTACTCCCACCTGGGAGTGCCAGGCTGCCCAGCTGCATATAGGAGAAAATAAAGCACTTCCCTCACATGATAGCTATCACATCAGATATCTGGCATATGCAGAGCAAGATGTCATGTATTTTGGGGAGGTGAAGTGGCAACTATTACTAGAATAGTTTCTCTGTAATTTCTGTTGCTTTCTTCCAATATGACTAAATCAGAAAGACTAAGCTCACGGCAGATGAGAGAGCTAGTGATAACAATTAAACAATTAAAACAAAACATTAATGCTCCTGCAACATAGGCATAAATGGACACTTGCCAGCATCCTGATCCTCAGGGTATCATCCCCAACCTGATATGGAACCATTAGTGTGGTAATGTTTACCTCATTTGGCCAACACGTGGTCCTTTTCAGAGAAAAATTAAACCTAAAGCTTTGGATCTCAGCTACAACATCTACAGTAAGCAAGGATAAGACAGGGGGCAAGGAGAGAACACGCCCCTGGTCTCTCTGCTTTAACGACGTTATTTGATACTAGGAACAAATTAACAGATAAAGAGTAACTAGAGCTTTTAGGAAGTTCTGCCATTGCGTGACCCTGTCCTGCACTTCCGCATTCTTGTAACAGAGGTGGCTACCCGAAGGTCATATGTGAGCACAGAGCTGTTAGGTAATACAGGAATAAGCAAGAAATGTTAATCAGTAATTGGGTTAACAGCTGATGGAACAGGCACTCTGAGTTTCAGGTATGAATTGGTCATCTGTTTTTTCATTCAGAAAATACTGAAATTGCAAAGTACCACATGAGCAGTGAAATGATCCTATGATTCATCTTGCAAGTTCCAATCATGTACTACTGACTGACTCATGAACCTGCAAGAATTGGAAGAGGAAACCATCCCATTATATTCAATAATATCCATGCATTGTTAGACATCAAAGCATTGTTAGATCAGGCTTCCCACTCACTTAGATACTTGAGTAAACACAACCTATTTGCATATACAGATTCAGCAATTATATTATTATAATTATACCCACACTAGAGAGGCCATCACTGAGGAGATCAACAGACTTATTAGAAAGGTAAGCGAATACCTGAATTGAGCTTCTCCATGAGCAGTGCTGTAGGTCAACAGCTCGTGGCTCTGCCTTTCTGTTCCCCATTAAACGGAGGCTGCCTCAGGCCTCACTTGACAGTCTAAAATACTTGTGAGAACAAGCAGCAAGCGGAGGAGATGCGGTCCAAGAAACCCAACCACATTTCCCCTCGAAGAACATGCCCCCTCCGGGAAGCGTCAGCGGCTGAGCTGCAGAAAGCAGCCCCACACCCTTCTTGCATGCCCTGTGGGGCTCCCTGCGCAGCTGCCCTGCAGAAACTCACCCCAGAGAAAAACCCAGGGAAAATGGAGGCATGGACATGTGCTTCAAGAGCCATTTAACACTTTCAGAAGCTAATACGAACAGCCAGTTATTTTGGCCAGCTGCTGTAGAGCCCACACAGCTCACTCTGTCATCCATTTCCTCCTGGCTAAGCTGGCAGGCTATCGGCATGGAGCCGGCAGCTGTGGTTTTTCACAAGTCAGCTCTTACAACACGGGACACGTGAATGCTTGGAGGGAGTCAGCAGTCTGTCCAGATCACTCTGTCATCCAGAGAGTAACGCCAACGGCACAACTGGGCAACAGTGTGTCTCTACGCTCTGCCTATGTGGACCAGCTCCCGGCTGGCATCCACTTCCCATTCTGTCCATTGACCAGGCAAGACAACTAGCTCTCACAAAGCCTCAGACTTTCACCCCAGTATGTTAACAAGGACATAGTCTCCCAGAGCAACTCCAGCTGCATTTGCAAGAAGCAGGCAGAGTACTCCCCCAAAAAGAAAGTCAGGGAAAGCAGGCAAAGTTATCTTTCATCACGCTAACCTCTTTACCAAGGAGATAAGCGCTCATGAGTGAAACATCTTGTGATAAGCCCTCAAAACTGGGTTATACTGTAGCAACATTTCCCCTTTCAACAGAATGGAAAGAAACAGCAGAAAAGAAGCAATTAAGAAGAACAAAACACAGGAAAATGTAAGACTTTGTAGAACTTCCCCTTCTCTCCAAACCCCTCATTCCAAGCAGCAGCACAGCCCAGCACCTACAAACAGATTTCAGTTCTACAAAGAACATGGTCACGTTTCATATGTCATGTAAAGCTGGAAACTACAATAAACTATTTTTCATCCTCCATCAGGAAATAAGGTATATTTTACTATGTCAGGTTCTGCTGAGGGTTTCACAGGTCTAGTGGTCAATTTATGACAGAATCACGTGTATAAACCTAAAGAACTAGCTGGGGTGCACGGGAACAGACAGAGGCAGGAAAGAGTTTCTGAGGAAGAAGCAGGGTTCTGGCCACTCAGAAAACAGACATTGAGTACATGACCAAAATCTCAAGAAAGAGAGGCTGGAATAGTTCACTTCCACCACCTGTGCCAGAAGGAGACAACACATACTGACAAAGCATATGCATGACTTTTGAGGGTGCCAAGAATCACATTATATCCAACACCAATTCAAGTTTTCCTGAGCAGCCACAGATAAGAAACACGAACATCCAACTTGCTGATTCAGTATCTCATCTTGTTGTATCTCCTTGCTTCAGTTTAAGCACAATGTGTAATACTTGAATGACAGAAAAGACACTCCCTGTAAAAGCCTACAAAGCCAGAATTCCACCATAGAGAGCTGCTTTGGAAACATTCAGTGAGGAGATCGCTGTTTGACTGAAGGTGTGGTTCTACAAGTGGTTTCAGCAGATTTAAGACCACATTACCACTGAAAGGGCACTCCCACCCTCCCTCTCCTTCAAACAGTCTCTCTTGGAATATCATGCTTGTACTCCAATGCCACACCAAATCATCCAGACAGATGAAAGGTGGAGAATGAGGCAGACTACCTTTTTGCAGCACTCCATGCTAAGATCAGCCTATGTCACTGATGAAACTTCCCCTTGGGAAACTCAAGATCCACTGTTCTTCTCAAGTCACCTTTAGAAATTATGTCAAAAATTTTCTGAGGTAATATCAAAGAGCCATGAAAATCCAAAAAATGCAGTTCTGGAAACAAGAAACTGTCCAAGTGCACAACAAAGGTCTTTGAAACAACCTGAATTCCGTTCCACAAATCTCTTCAGACCTGCTCTGTAAAGCATCTTTGGTTTGACCACACACTTCTGCAAAGATTTTTCAGAAATCACTGCAGCTGTTCCAGACTTGAAGAAAGTGACCAGTGATGGTCACTGGGCAAGTGTTTTAAAGCCTTGCAGTTCACATTGGCAGATACCTAGAATTGGTCTTTGACACTACATACCTAAAGCAACCTGTGAGAAGATTATCAGAACCACAAGCCACAGAGAAATATTAGTATTTCTGATGTGCATGAAGACTATTACAGACACTTCCTAACCACACCAGTCTTTGTACTTTACTATTTCTGGGCTATCATTTTATTGTCTCTCCTTAGAAACTTAGTATGCACCTATGCTAGCACTGCTTGAATTTTATACTGTCATGAAAGATAAGCCATGAAGTACTGCTTTTAATGTCCATAAACTGGGACTTTGTGAAACACCTTGCTGACACACAGTTCATCAATCCTGCAGCTGGGAAGACTATTTCAACTGCTTGATCCCATTTGCTACAGATGGATAAGGACATTCATACATTTCTCTCAGTATAACTTGGGGACTTAGTTAAGGGTTCTCCAGTTGCTTTAACCAGACCTCTGAAGTCTCTGTGTTTCCAGCATCAGTCATTTATACCCAGACAAGCATCTGCAATGAGAGGCATGGTACCAGTGTGTTCTCTCAACCTTAATTCCTGTGCAAGGGCGTCAGAGTTTCCTCTCCTTGACAGGCAGTGAGAACCAGCCAGGCTGCTGAGCTCTCATATAACAAAGCAGGCTCTCATTTGTACCCAGAGGGCTGACTAATACCTCACCCGTTCCTCTTCAAAGAGCAGGGCCGAAGAAGCGTATTCTTTTGTTTCAACACAACAGAGAAAAATATAGTTTTAAGAATTCACTTACTTTTTCCCCTTCAAAGAGGGATAAAAAGGGGGCAATGGAGGGAGGACTGCATGCTACCTCGTGTCTTCAAGGCCACTGCAATAAGCTGGCAGAAATAAACGCTGAATGTAATGATCTGAGATAGGATTACTCAGAACATATTCCTCCACAGAGCACTAAGAGCCAGAAGAAAACACCAAATGGCAGTTCCTGCCAAACTTAGAAATTCATCGTGAATTTAGGTCTCTAGCCCTAAATGGCAGCTATTAGCAAAAGTTAGCAATCAAATAATTACAGAAGTGTCAGGCTGAAGAGAATCTCCCGCATAGTACAACTTTATCCCTCTGGGCTGAGACACACTTGAGAACATCTTCTGCATCTATCCAACCTGACCTCAAATTCTGAGTAGCCTATTACAAGGTGGCTTTATCTTTACAGATAGTTAAGATAGCACAGGACCACAGTATTTTTCATAAGAGGAGGGGCTGCAAGAGCTGGAACTCTTCAGCCTGGAGAAAAGAAGACTCAGGAGGATCTTATATTGATAAGATAGGAGAGAGTGAAAAAGAGGTACACAGACTCTTCTCCATAGTACACTGATGGGAAAAGAGGCAATGTGCACAAGCTAAAACACATCAAGTTCCATCTGAACACAAGAAAACACTTTGTTACTCTTGAGGGTGGTCAAACACTGGAATAGATTGCTCAGATAGGTTGTGAAGTCCTGCAGAGTCTCCACCTGCAGAGACATTCAAAACCCAAATGGACACGGTCTCAGGCAACCTGCTTTATCTGACTATGCTTGAGCAGAAATGTTGGACTAGATAATCTCAAAAGGAATGATACAGCTTATGTGGTTTTTGTTATGCCATTTCCCTCTCAAAAAAGCTCACTGCCTTGGTCTCTGGCATATCTCAGTGAGCCCCTTACTGAGGGGAGTGGAATAACATTCTAGCTCTTCCTGATCTACAGAGTTCCAGAAAAATTCTCTTCTTCCTTCTAACTGCCCACTGTCCCCCATATTCACCATATAACTTCTTATACCCACTTCTAACCCACAAGAAGTTTGCTGGTACTCCTCTTCTTGCCTGTTTCACTGCACAAGAGCTCTGTGCAGCCAAGGCTGCACTGGTCCATCAGCAGCACAGTGCAAAGCTGCTGTCACACTCAGGTATCTGAGTGTGATAACAATCAGTCTTAGCAATCTCAGGCAGATGATGACCTGCAAGAGTTTGCTTGGATACAAGTTCAAAGTCACTGATTAATTCATAAATGCTTTGGTAACATCAGCTTTTAGAGTAAGAAATTTGAAATGTTTCAAGACAACATAGGTCTGCAGCTGAAATAAACAGAAGCAATTGAAATGTCAACTGAGCTTCGATAACACATGAGGAAGAGAAAGGTCACTGACTTTGACTGTGTGGCACAGACTCCCAGCTGCCCATTGCAGACAGCACAGCATGGTGTGATATCACAAACCAGACAAGAGGGTGAAGTAGCAGGGTGGTCACTGCACCCGGACTGGTGACCATACCCTGCCAGACCTGAGCTGGCTTGTAAAGAGACATCCTGAGCAAGGATGTTTCATCTGGAGAAAAGGAGGCTCAGAGTTGCTCTCTACAACTACCTTAAAGGAGGCTGTAGACTGGTAGTGGTTGATTTCTTCTCCCAGGCAATGGGACAGGAGGAAACAGCCTCAAGCTGAGCCAGGGGAGGTTTAGATTGGATACCAGGAAACATTTCTTCACTGAAAGGGTGGTCAAGCATTGGAATAGGCCAGGGAAATGGTGGGATCACCATCCCTGGAAGCATTCAAAAAGCTTGTAGATGTGGTGTTTATAGATATGGTTTAGTGATGGACTTAGCAGTGTTAGATTAATGGTTGGACTCAATCTCAGAGATCTTTTCCAATCTTAATAATTCTAGGATTTCCATGTTCTTAGCACAGCTATTGCATAACCTGAAAAACTTCCCCAGAGATAACAGGAGTGCCTGCAAATGCAAACCTTCGTGCCCTCTGAATTTTGCCAGAATTGAGAAACAGTGGAAGTAAAAATACCCCATTGACAAGACAGCAAGAGTCAGTGTCAGCACACAGTTTTCAACAAGGCTAGATGAGTGCTTCCTCATTTCTGAATTCATATCAAACTAATAAAAATTAAAATAGGTTTCAGCATGTGATGTCTGGGGGTGTCATGTTTCCATGATGCCCTAAACAAACTGCAGCCAACAGCTGTGCTACAGGCAACAGCACAGCCTGAGCAGGGCCAGTGTGCAGCCTCAGCAGAATTTGCCCTCACTGTATCCTGTCTCACATGCCCCACCAGCTCAGGATTCAGCAATTAGGAAGATGAAGTTCAGCATTTCAGCATCAGGCTTAGTTTTTCAGTGCATATCGACACTGCTGTTAGAAGTACTGGTGAATGCATGTGAAGAGAAGTATTTCCCAGAGAAAGACACCCAGACCCAAATAATTTCAAATATGGTCATAAGCTTTCTCTGCAAAGCACTGTTAAGAATTGAGGGCTGCCTTACTCAGGAAAAGTTCACAGTCTGCTATGATTTAACTAAGACCTTCTAAGAGCTCCTGACTTCCTCTAAAATCCTAACAATGAAGTGGTGGGAGCAGAGCATAGATTGTTTTTCTCTTTGGGAGAGGTCTGCTGTCACAAACACTTGTACCTTAAGTCACTCATACTGGGGCTGGCTGCAACCAAACTGAAAGGCAGATTTTTTTTTTAATTACCAAACAAGAAGAAAGTTTTCACAGTTTCACCCAAAAAGGGAACTATGTACACCTGGGGCTGACTTCTCCTCAGAGGAAACATCAAAACATTTGCATTTGAGGCCATTCACAAAACATGGTCTGTAGAATCACACAATGGAAGAGGTTAAAGTCATTTTTTTCCCCACACAGAAGTAAGATCTGATACATTCATCCAAATACTTTGGCCGTGAAAGTAGCCCATCTTAATTACGTTCTTCCTTCAAAGAGTCAGTATGAGACCAAATGGTTTGCCTTGCAACTGCTCTGACGTGCACAGATCAAAACCCTGACATTGTGTGCAGATGACAGTTCTCATCAGGTAGGACTCTCATAACAGTAACAGAAGTCCAGAAATTCTGAATCTTTGTGTACCAAACTATCTGGAACATGTTACAGCAGATTCCACAGCAAATGAGTTTGGTTTTATCTTATTTTTTTCTCTCAGTCAACTATTTTCCAGATATGCTGAAGTCAATTTGAGATCAAGGTATGCTTATTAAAGTGTGAAAACAGAAAATAAGCTGATTTTTTTTTTGTTGTTATGTAGAAACAACAACAAAAATCCAAAGCACAATCTCCCCTTCAAAACACCATTTACATAAAGCTAAAGCACAATTCTTTTCAGCACATGCTAACTTGCAGCACAGACAGCACATCTGGAGAAGGACTCTGTCCAACTGTGAAAAGTCAGACTGTAGAGCCTTTCCCTAAAAAAGTTTTGACATAGATGTCCAACAGGCAGCCCACTAAATTGCTGCTCAAAATGTAGCAAGCCTGAAGAGACTGGTGAGAGATGGCTCTGGGAAAAGATTTCAGGATCAACATCCCTTTGTATTCTCACACACTCTTCAACTACATGAGAACTTACTCCTAGTCTGGCCTAAAATAACTCTGACAGTCCTCAGACATATTAAGTAAAACCACTAACACTGATAATCCAGTGAGATGTTTAAACCTCCCCAACTTTGAATAGCATATTTAAAAAATCAATAAAACACTGGTGCCATGCTCTAGATCCAAGTTTGCAGAAAAACAGTAAGTAAACTTTTGCTTTTGCTAGAAAGCAACAGACAAGCTAATTTAATCTCTGTTCAATTTTATTTTTCAGAGTATAAAAGTTCAGCCACTGTTTTTTGTTTTCTTCCAGACTGAAAGCAAAGGAGCCAGACTACTTTAGTTCTGTGTTATACCTTGGTTGTACCAAGATGGTTTAGTGGTGTGTGAAAGGGAAATGCAAACTTCATTTATGCAGATTTTTACAATTTAGTAAGAAATATCTGTTGTGATCTGGTTACCTGAGAATGACATCTTCAGCATAATCCCTAAATTATCTTCTTTCAGGGGGACCATTTTGGCCAAGATCGTGACTTTCACAATTTATTTTTACTGTGACAAATTTGTTATTGTGGATTTGTACTTGTTATCCCAGCTTAAAGCATCTTTATGCACAAAACACTAGACACACTAGGAGACTGCACTGCCTCATTTATGCCACTAAACAGAGACAAATCTTAGTCCAAGATGCAGCTGCAGGATTAGAATCGTGCTAAGGCTGACAAAGAATACTATAAACCTACATATGGCAATGTCATAAAAACACCTTGACCAGCACGACTCCCCAGAGCTCTCCACCTTCATTTCAAGAGAAACAGAAAGAAATACTATTTCTATTTCAGTAAAGAACAGTAACAGTGTTAAAATAAGAACAATGTATCTCCCTCCTCCAACCCCTGACCAGAAAGCACAACTTCATGGCTACCACCTTACCTTCTGAAATAGCCTTCCTGACAGCTGCAAGGTAAGCATCAGGCTCATCATCATTTGTGAGTTCCTGCCACTGAGACCAGTCCTTGAAAAAGGTCAAATAGTCATCACAGTCCGTAACGCCACAGAACAGCTTGACTACTTTGCACGGGGGCCATAAAGCTTCCTGAAGGCTCTGCAGGACGTGAGGAAGATAAAAACTGTGCACGAGCTCTGCAGAAAGCAAAAGGATGATGCTCCGACTTCTGCTGAACAGGTCCAGCTCCCGGGGGGAGATGGCAGACTTGCCTTCCAGCTGGTAGGTCAGAATCCGATGCTTTCGAATGTGCCGAGTAAAGAGGAAGAGGTTCTGGAGGTACTGACACCATTCAGTAGCGTCACTTGCATACACAATCAGCACGTCATATTCTCCAGGGGTTCCTGTACAGAGGCAAGATCATCCCACGAAAAGAGATTAAATTCAAAGCATGAACTGACCCACAGATTTGCAACAAAACCCCCACAACTCTGTCCATATAATTCATGTCAGAAGCTACAAAGCACTTCAAAAGAACAGTAGTTCTATCCAAAGTGAGGTGTTCACAGAAACAGAGGAATTCTAAGGGTGGATGAATTCCTACTTGCATCTACTCCACCAAAATTTAAGTAGTTTTTTCATTCTCATAGACTCTCCTACAAAGAAGAGTGTTTTCTATGTAGTTTCAAGTGAAGCAAACTACATGTCGAGATTTACAGATTTAAAGCATGTTGATGGAAAATAAAAAACCACAAAAACCAGACCTCCAAAACAAACTAGCTTGAAAAGGGGAGTTTACCTTTGCGTATGAAGTTAAATCATTTTAGGCAAGGAAAGGGTCTGTGCAACACAACTGCAACCATTCTCATTACATGATCAAGTAGAGCATACACTAGACAACACACCTAAAATAAGAAAGTCTTTTATTTAAATGAGGTCCCACAATGCGTACAGGAAGTCACTAAGGCTTCCATGGTGTTAGACATTTGCTCTTACTGCAGCAGAATGCAAACTGCCTGCAAAGTATGCATGCAAGTAAGGGTACACCAGCCCCAGTGCTCGCAGAACAGCAACTCTTCATTCAGCCTTCAGGGATTTTGCAAGTCTGCGTTAAGAGTCCTTCCCCCAGAGCTGTCATACAAAGGTTTCCCAACAAGTTTGGCACAACAAACCCCCTCTTCAGAGGGAAAGAATTAATGCAATAGTGGGGCCATAACACAGCCCAAAATATCATCACCAAAGCTGACTTCTTCCATAATTCTCTAGAGACAGCTTCTACCTACAGACTCACACATTTCTGTGCTCTGTGCATTTTTAAAACTGTTACCAGCTTGCTAAGAAGAGCAGATGCAGACTGAAGTAGCAGGACATGATGCTGTGCTCTCCCACCAGTCCCAGGAAAACCTTTAACTCTAAATTTAATTTTCCCATTTACCTGTGAAGAAGTTTACCCAAATTTGAGGTTACAGCTCTAGTCCCATGGTAAATTTCAGAGCTGAGAATTTCAAATTTATTAGCAAATTTTCTTCTTCTAATTCCAGTTTGACTCTTTAAAAGTGTCAACATTTCCAACACATGTCCATCCAGAAGCAAGCAAAGTCAGATTTTTCTGATTAAAGTTGAAGGCAATGCCTAAAATTTGGCATGACAAAAAGAGGACCTGCAGAGAGTGAATTTACCAAACTGAAGATGATAGTTTTGCAGTGAGCATATAAAAATTCAACCAAAATTGCACAGCCTCCAAAGACTTTATTCTACCACCTTCTCCAGAACTTTCATTAGGAAATTAAGGCTGAAATGATGTCTAGGCTGAGGGACGACAGCCCTAAACTATACAATTAGCAGCTTTAAACTGTAGTTCAACAAAAGCGATACAGCTGAGAAGTAAAGCATGGAGATGTGCTCTGTGCTCAATAAATAGTGTTATGGTTACCTGCATAAACGGGAAGTCTCTAGAAGTGAAAGGATGATGTCCTAGCTATGGACAACATGGACAGTGCAGTTCTTCAGTATTCACTAGGACAGCTGCATGTTTCTGAGCAAACACAGCTCCTGACCCCAGGTGGAGACTTGTAGGAGACAGCATTCCCAAAGGAGGGAATCCAGCAAACTCATAAAGCAGCCAAAAGAACTCAAAACCTTGGGACCTTTAAGCTAAGAGTGCAGAACTGCTGTGAAAAAAAAGATGGCTTTCACATCAGTGAGCGCACCACTATTGCCAAAATATCACAGTGGTGGCTGAACACCACCTGACAAAGATGACAGAATCACATGAGCAAAAACAAGAAAACCAAGCAGAATTCAAGTGTTATTCTAGAAAGGGAGATGTTCCACGGACTTCTGCTTGCACAGTCACATGCTGATTTACATGCAGTACAGTGGGAAAGGACAGCACAACTGTCTGCAGAGAATGGAGCCCACGCATTGCATCGTGGCCAGCCAAGCCCAACCTCAACAGATGGGGAGATCACACAGTGTCTCTCTGAGATGTGCCCAAGGCTCCTAAAGTCCTGCCCTAGTGCTCTCTGGGAGAAGTCCCACCTCCAGTCTCTGGGAAAATCAGTAGTGGCCTCCCAGGCTTTTTAATGTTCTGTAAAATGGAACACCTAATCCTATCATTCATCTTTAAAAAGTGCACAGCTTCCACAACTAAACCTGTTAGCCAAGAGGCCCTTCTCCAGCCCTTCAATGAAAGGAAGCAGCTGAGCTTGGAGACAGGGTGGAGGAGCCATTGATTTTAAAAACGCATTGCACTGCAGTGGCACCAAGTATCTGAGAAAGCCTCCCTTCTCTGACATGTACACAAAAGATGCAAACTTGACAGACTCACTGCAAGTTCCCTGCCAGAGCAGCACAGCCTTTGCATCCAGCAGGAAGGAACTTCACCCAGTGTTTAGGAAAGGTACTGATTCCCTAGCTAATGCTGCTCTATGAGTGCACCATCCTCCTCAACAGAGCTGTGCCAGCTCTCCTCAGGCACTCTTACCTCAGTTCCTACAGCCTTCTACACTTACATGACAAACTGAGGAACAATGCTCATAAAAGGAGAACTGAGAAATAAAATTACTGACTCCATCTTTACAGCCAAAGAAACACTCTACGTTCATAAGCAAAAATATTGGAAGTGGGTCTTGCAGAGCTAAATAAGCTTAAGTCAGCATTGGAACTGCTTCAAATAAAACAAAAATCTAGAAATAACTTCAATTGCAACATTCTTTTTTAAAAGAAAGATGACACAGGGCTCATTTTCCTGGATCCCGCTATTATTTGTCTAACCAAATTGCTCCCTTTACAGCACCAACTACTGTCCAGTCCTCAGGGAAAAGTGTAATGAAGAATACAAAACATTTCAGGGAGGTTTTTTCCACAATTCTTCACACATCTGTTACAGAAAAATTCACAGAGCACAGTTTAAAGCACAATGTATACTGTGCCTATTGTAGACAGATAGAAAAATGCCTAGGTGAAAACCAACCATTTTACTTCCTTAAATCCTGACCTTAGATGCTTTGACAATGCTTTTGACAGGATGGTTTTTGAAAAACAAACACAAGGAAGTTTCCAATTAAAGTAAGAAATATATGAAAACTACATAAAATAGCATGATGAAGAAAGACTTGTGCTAGCTGACCATTTCAACAATCTTTCACACTCTCAAGAGTAATCTAGTTAAAATTTTAACAATACCTTATTTCTGTATTCCTAAACTTACGGTTTTAAAATTATCTTTGCCTCTGTTTACAAAGTATCACTACTATTAACAATATTGCAGGGCATATTTATTTATTTCATAGAAAATCATGAAGGTGCAGTTCTGTTGCAGTTTGCAATGATAAACCATAACCTTTGTACTCCTTTCCAGCTGTAACTGCCTCTTCAGTGCTTAGTTGCACACTCCATTATACAGCAACGATAATAGAGTGATGAGACTACAAGCCAGTATTGTACAAATGCCTAAGACCACTAACTAAGGTGTAAGGCCCATAGATTAACTAAGAGACAAAGAACATGATGCAAAGCTTTCCCTCACTTACAAACTGCACGCAGAATGGAAGAGGATGAAACAATTCAGTAAAAATCACCAGAGCCCATGGCAAGTGAAGAGAAGTATCCTATAGCGATAGACTCTGTCGTGCCCTCATAGTCCCTCTCTGAGAAGCAAACAAATCAGGCTCATCTTTGAACTATGTCTGAGAGTAGTAAGGTGACAGTCTTCAAGCTAAGAGCATGCATGGGATAATGGTTTGTGGCCATATCATAAGGTTCTGATTATCATTGAAATAGATAAAGAATACTGTGGGAAGTTGGCATATCAGCTCTGGGTAAGACTACATCTTACAGTATCAACTGTTATTATCTACTATTTCATTCCACAAGCCAAGGGGTTTGACCTTTTTCAATTTACAGATCATAAAGTTTTCAACTGTACTTGTAGGTCCCATAAAGAAAATTCAGGGCCTGTAATAATACACAACTTTTCTGTGTCATCTGTCACATACCTCTCATAAGTAGATCATGATTTCTCATTGTCCACAGATCAGGTAAAAAACTGAGACATAAATCCTTTACTCCTGCTCAGATGATCACATACAGTGGTGAGCAAATCTATTTTCATCTGCTAGAAAAAAATCCACCTCCAATTCTGACTACATAAGAAAAGCATTATGTAGTCTGTTCCAGTTTGGTTTGAGATTCATGTGTGTGGAAGATACACAAATATTGCAGTCCAAAGTAACAATCCCTCTTCATGAGAGGCAATTGCCTATGGTATAAATAAAACCCAGCTCAATATGTCTTAACAATAAAATTCTTTAAAAGAGAGAGCACTTCCAAGAGGTGATAGAAACTATTGGTGGACAGTTAAGAGAAGTCCTCAGCACCTTTCATATTTCAGTGTCTGAAGTGTGTGTATTTAAGTGATGTATGAGGAAATAAATGCATTCTTTGCATAGATGGAATGCAAAGTAACAGTGATCACTTGCAATAATTATTAACATCCTCGTGAGACTTCTTACCTTGACTGGAATAGAAAACCTTCACTTTAAATAAAGTGCTGCAAACAAGCAAGAGGAAATAGCAGAATCAAAGCAGATAAAATTTCTGCAAACCAAACTTTGGTGATAGGAACATGAGATTTGCATTATATGTTAATCTAAAGTTGTTCTATTTTTAAGAGTGTCTGTGAAATCACCTTCCATTTATAAGGAGAAAAGTAGTTTTGCCCACAAGTCTCCTGAGGTCTCCGTTTAGTTTATTTTTACATCACAAGGAGATATGCACCAGTGAAACGCAAACGTTACTTCACACCCTGAGAATGGCACGTTTTTCCTTTTTTAGATAAAACATACACTTCCCTGCAAGAAGAGGAACTTGCACTCTGGGCATTAGCAAGACTTACACAATACAGGCTAAACCCCTTGTCCTCTTGACTTTACAACTCTGTTCTAGGTAGCTTTTCCTGCACATATGTTAGCTAAAACATTTTCAATTACGGCAAACTAGCTCAGTTTGTGATCTGAGACACTGTCCCAAGGGGCACGAAGTCATACCCCCAAAAGGAAGCGTAGTGCAAGGGGATAAAGCCCCTTAGGAAGAACTGACCTATTTATAAAAGAACACAGAGAAATATATAAGCAGTAAGGACGGACAGGCACAGATTCCTCTGTGGAATACCCTCCCTCAGAGCTCGCCGATCTGCCAACCCGAAGTGCCTTTAAGACGCAGGACAGCTCTGCCAGCACCTGCCCTGAACTCAAGCCAAGTGAAACAAGGCAAGATAGAAAGAAAAGAGCGAACAAAGGAGCCAGCCTTGCCCCGAAGAGCCCTGGGGTTCCCCTGACCTCGGGGAGCGAACCCTCCTTCCCCTGTGCCCAGCAGCGGGGCGCCCGGGGCGCGCAGAGCCGCGCAGCAGCACCGCACTGCCGGCGGGAGCGGGCAGCGCTCCGCTACGCCCCAAGTACCGGCACCGAGCGGGGACAGCCGCTCCCGGACCCCATCGCATCGCACCGCACGGCCGCGGGGAGTCCCGGCCCTCCGGGGCACAGCGGGCACAGCGCGGGCAGCGCGGCACGACCGGGCGGA
>VXAY01000251.1:58047-71193 GCA_013399855.1 Oxyruncus cristatus | reverse complement strand
CACACACGCACGCACGCACGCACGCACGCACGCACGCAGGCGCACGGGCAGGCGGGGGCGCGCGCAGGCGGCACGTGTCCCGGTGCATGATGGCGGAGCGGCGCGCGGTGCCCAGCGACCTGTTCCCGCTCGTGCTCTCCTTCCTGCGCGAGAGCGGCTGCCAGGGCGCCGCGCGCGCCTTCGCCAGGGAGGCGGCGGCGGTGAGCGGGGAGCGGGAACGGGAACGGGAGAGGGGCGGGATGGGGTCGGGAACGCACTCACTGACGCGGCCTGTCTCGGTTTAGAAGGAGCAGGACCCGAACGCGGCCTCCCTCCTGGACATCTTCACCTACTGGCTGCGGTAAGTCGTCCCCCCCCATCCCCTCCCGCGCCGCGGCGCCGCGCTCGCCCCCACGGGCCGGGGCTGCACTGGTGCCCCGCCGGGCTCCCCCCGCCGCAGGGCCTCGCTCAGCCTCTCTGCCCGCAGGTCTCCGGCGGCCAAGAAGGGAAAGCTGGTCCCGAACGGCGGCCAGGCGAAGAGGAAGCCGTCCTCCAGCAGCTCCAGCGAGGAGGACGACAAACCCCCGGCCAAGAAGCCAGGTGGGGCTTGTGAGTTGTATTTGATGTTAGCTCCTCACTTGCATATAGAGTCGAGCGTCAGCAGCTCTTTTGAGGTCCTACAGCAGCTGTCAGGGCTTGTATTGACTGATCTCGGTTTTGGCTGGTCTTTTGCTCATGACATGTAAGATATGTTCCTTCTAACTAAGGATGATCTCTTTATCCTGTTATAATTTAGGCACATCAGAGTTTGTGTCCTCTAGAAGGTGTTAGCCACTCATTTTATCTCCTTAGGCTGAGCCTGGGGAAGGCATTGGGCTGTATTGAGTTTGAAGGTGTTGTTAAGTAGCACCTTCGTTATCTTGTCTAGACTGGAGTTCTACTTTCCAAACACTCACTGGAATATCTCGTCAGGGTTATACCTACTTGCTTTGGCACCTTCAGATGATGGATTGCTTTAAATACTGCATGAAATTGGGATTTGAGAGTATGTAGATTGGGCAGGTTCTGGGAGGAAGCTACCTCATGGTGTTTTTTCCATGTTATTTTCCAGGGCCTCTCTTACTATGATCTTTGAAGAATGATTTTTCATCTTGATTTTGTAGGAAAATCAATTCAGGTTTTACTAGTGCTTGTACATTTATTAAAATACTCATAATTGGACAAAACTCCTGCATGGCTAGGATTTATTTGGGTTTATCAGGGTCCACTGTATTGGTGGACACCATGACCTGTTAGTTGCAGAGTAGTTGCACAGGGTATGCTTGAATTCCAGAGAAATGCCAGGCATCCTTATTTGCCTGCTGCTTGTGGGAGGTTACTATCCTTTTTTCCTCTCAAGCTTGTGTACTAATTCTATCAAAAATACATCTCTCCATTGCATTCTGGTATGTGGTGAGCTGCATTTTCCCCTTTTATCTGGAATTGTTCTTATATTTTCCCTTAATTACACTGTACACAAGATGTGTGTATCTAGCAGGAGATTTGCAGGGGAGAAGGACTAAATAGGGAGAGACAGAAAGAAAACTGGTCTTCAACTCAAACCGTCCTAAAGCTGAATTTGAACTTAGATCTGATTCTTATTTGATAAGGACACTTGCAAATATAGTAGGAGCCAAAATGATTCCTTTTGTTCCACGTTATTAAAAAGCAATCAGTAACCAGGAAGTAGATTTGGCTAAAACACATTCAAGTGTCTGAAACAGCCCTTTAACCACAGAGAGTGGTTCTCTTTTGCAAGCACAAGTCTGTACTCGTTCAGCAGGTTTCTTTAAACTGAAAGGTGTGCAGACCTAGTTAACATTATCTCAGTTTGGGGGGGGCTCTTTCTTTGTGGGCTCTCCTTTAAATGTGTATGTAACACAGGTAAAATCTAGAATTGGTTCTGTGCTCTTGCTTACCCATTTTGGAGTAGTCTGCCACATGCTGCTCAAGAAATAAAGTCAGTATTGTGAACTTCAGTCATGGTTTAATGACCTTTGTCCATCCTTTACCTGATACCCACTAGTGCAGCATATTGGTACATGCAGATTGTGAATTAACTTGTCATCAGTGTGTGCTGTCCCATATTTGCAGCTAAAGCAGCAGCTGTTCCTAAAGCAAAAGCAGTTCCTCCAGCCAAGAAGGCAGAGAGCAGCAGTGAGGACTCCAGTGATGATTCAGACTCAGAGGAGGAGGAGAAGCCAGCAAAGGTTTGCTTTTCTTTCCAACCTCTTTGATGCATATTTAACAGTGATAAATAATAGCAAATTTGACCAACAGAATTCTCAGTGAAATTTGGCTCACTTCTCCTGAACTATGAACTGTTTAGGCTGCAGCAGGTGCAATGCCAAGACATTTCTATAGTGTCATTCGGACTGGTCTCGGAAAAAATTAATTTTTTGTCCATAACCCACTTTGTTTCATGTCCAACTCTGCTCCTTGCTTTTATCCTAAGAATGCTAGGGCGGGCTTTTTTGCAGAGAAGGATTTACTTGCAGTTGCTACAATAAATTTGATCTTTTTCTTTATATATGTGTTTATTTAGAAAGAGAATCTTTCCCTTTTTTTGCTGCAGTCATGGTCTTGAAAAGTGTGGGGGAGGAAGAATGATGTTAGTATACACTGGAGGACACTGACTAGAGTTGGCTAGTCAGTATTTTCAGTCTTCAAACTAGCGTGATCTGTAGAAGGAGGAAAGTGCCAGCCTCAGATCTGCCCCATTTTGAGGAGGCAGAACTCAAGACTGAGGTGCAGAGGAAGCTTCCCATGGATTTCTGGGAGTTTTTCCAGAGCAAACTTGTTATACAGAGATTTTCAGACCTTGGCCATTAGGCAGAGTGGTGTTTTCAAATCAAAAGGGTAACCTCTTTGAAAGACAACTGTTTATACGTGTCCCACTTATTAGCCTCATTTTCTTTTCATGACTATGAAGGCTAATCAGTTTTTTTTTTCCTGTTGTTTAGAAAGGTGTAAAACCTGTGGTAAAACCAACTGGAACCAAAATCCAGCCTCAGAAGAAAGCAGAGAGTTCCAGCTCTGACTCAAGCAGCTCAGATGAAGAAGCACCAAAGAAACAGCCACCAAAACCAACAACACCTAAATCGGGTACCTCTTATTGTGTATCGCACGTCAAAGTGCAAAACCAGAAAAGCCAGGGGAGGAGTGCTGGGGTCTGTACCCACAGGCAAAGACAGATGTATTAACATAGCAGTCTGAAAATCTGCTGTCACTGCCACTTGCACTCCAGTCCAGTCTGCTTCTGACATAGAAGAGTGGTACAACTGATTGCAAATAAAACATCTGGTCCTGAATGCTTCATTGTTTGAATAGGTAACTGTAGTCAGCAGCCTTAACTGCTGAAGTTTTGCATTTGCCAGTGTCTTCCCCTCAAAAAGCAGGGAAGATCTTTACTTAGCCTTTAGTCCTGGAATGTCCCATCAGCTAGAAGAGACAGTTTTCAGAAAACTTTGTCTAAGCTTGCAGAGCAACATGATAGGATAAACCAACAGTTTTGCAGTACTATCTTAATCTGCCCTATTGGCTTCCTGTGGTCCTTTTTTCTCTATGATACTTTCTGCTCAATGTAATTATCCTTCATCTGTCATGGCATGTTTTGTAATGTTCCTTTTTACTTCTCTCAAAAGGAAGTAAAGCTGCCCAGGCAGCCACCAAGGTTGTCAATGGAAAAGCAGCAAGCAGTAGCAGCAGTAGTGAAGATTCTGATGAAGAAAAGGCTGCACCGAAAAAGGTAAATTAGACCATGAAAAACTTCATGAACACTGTAGAAGTGTAGTAAGACTGAGTGTATCATCTTGCAAGCACAGATAGATGCTGTGCTCAGCATACCTCTTGTATCTCCTTCTCTTTTATACAGTGGGATTATGTGTTCTGTGCATACGTCTACCTCTACATGTACTGCATCTTTCCTACTCGCTCCTTACTGCTTTTTTTGTTCCATCCTTTTACAAGAAAACATCTCATTGTGTCATAACCATATCGAATTCTCGGTTATATATTCACTTTGGCATGACTTTTTTGTGCTTAGCTAACTGTAACCTAGAGTTTTCCACTAGGGAGTATTAAAAAATGTTTTCTTCAAAACAAAAATAATCATGTGGCAGTTGCTACCATTTAAGTCAGTTCTCAGCCCCTTTGTCAAGATGAGCTCCTCCTTAAGGGTTCATGTAGCAGAAAACAGAAGAGTGGCCAGAGAGATAATGCCCATATTATGCCTAAAATTTGTATTTAAGAATATTAATCTCTCTCCCTTTGTCTTCAGAATTTGCTCTCTTAAGTGAGGTGTGGGGTTTAACAAAATACACATCAAGCTGCCCCCACAAGATGTCTGCAACTTCTTTTTTTTAATGTTTATTTTTTATGATAAGGTTGTTCCCAAGAAATCACCTCTGCCGAAACCTGCAGCCACTCAAGCATGTCCAGGCAAAAACAAACGTGCCAAGAAAAGTTCCAGTAGTGAGGATTCATCTGACAGCTCAGATGATGAAAAGCCACCTCCAAAACAAAAGCCGAAGTCTGGTACGTACTAAATACCATTGCTGCTGTGTGGGAGGATACTTTCTACTAGTCCTGCTCTCCTGGGAGATGTGCATGTGGGGCACAGGCAAGCCCTGCTGCATACAGGGTTCCAGTGCTGGTGGTAGTAACATGAACCAGAGATACAGCAGCTCTTTCCATATGTGCTGTTTGGGCTGGGCTTAGAGTTCAGCTCCTCCCTCAGCAAGAGACTGTGGTGCCCTGCTTGGTTCACCTCTCGGATAGCCTTTAACTACGTTCTTTGCATGTTTCCTGTCTGTCAGGACGTGGGAAGTAAATATCAAGTGGTTTGATTATTCTGTTTTCAGGGTTCCTTTTTTGTGAAGTATCCAAGGCTGTTCAGTTGTAGTCCAGTTGATGGGCTAAATGGGCTCTGGTCAGTATGGTATAATGCTTTTAGAGTTCCAATAGAGCTGGTCTGAGTGGAGGGTCAAATCATCAAAGTTGAGAGAAGGCAGTAAGTGAAAACTATGAACAGGTGACATATCTGTTTTCTTTTCTGGAAAACTTTGGCAACAAGCTCCCATTCTTCTAAAAGTGCAGAGAAAACTTCTGCAGAGATGGTTGGGTTAGCTGAACCCCAAGAGGAGAGTTAAACTCACAGTAGAAACACGGAGGTAGCAGTGGGGTGGGTATAAGCTTTCAAATTATAAGCTGGTGTGTTTGGTTGTAGTTACAGAAGGGGAATAAATGGAACCGAATAGAAGTGCTTTATTCTAACTACAGCAAACATCTCATGTGCTGCTGACATTATCATGCAGGCATCTGAATGCTGTGTCTCTCTTCATAGGTCAGTACAGTGCTGTACCACCTCCTCAGGGAACACAGACAAAGAAAGGCCTTGCCAAGGCTCCTGCAAAAAAGGCTGAGAGCAGTGACTCAGACAGTAGTGATGAGGCAGAGCAGGTGCCCCCAAAGGGAGCAGCAGCAGGTATGTTGTGAGGGGTGTGAGACTTTAGAGGAAGTACTACATGGAGCCAACAGTGTTGTGGCAATGTCCTGGTTTCCTTGAAAAGGCCATTTGCGTTTGGTCTGTGTTGCTATTTGCTTTTCTGGAAGCTTCTGATTAATTTGAAGGCTGCCCAAACAACACTTTGTACAATTTGTGGATCTGAACTGTATGCAGGTTCGATTACTTTACACATGGTGGTTTGAAAAGTCATCAGGATCTAGTTTGCTGGGAATAAGCCAGGTTCTTGCTTGGCTTCCAGTTTCTGGTTGGTACACTGACAAGATTCTTGAAGAATATTTAGTACACTGAGAATGGAGCTTTTTGACATCTGGAAAGGTTTATATCTTGGGACAAAGGTTTGGTGTGGATGTGGCCTGTTAATTTTTGACTTGCTTTTGCAGGCAAAGCCATAGTAGCTAAAACAATCCCTGGCCCCCAAAACAAAGCTGTGACTAGCAAGAAGGCTAAATCCAGTTCTGACAGTGACTCAGGTAATTCAAGAAATAACGTTTTGATTCTTTTCTGTTTATGTTTTTATTGGCTGTGTTGCTGTATAGTTATGTATCTGCTGAGATCTTTAGTGCATGGGCTAGCAAGATGTGAAATTGAAAAATGGCAGCCTGCTATGGAGAGTGCAGTCTGACCATGAGACAGTGAGACCATTGGCAAGTGCAGGAAGGTCTTCATATTGCTGGTTGGAAAGGGTGGGGAATCACGTATCAGGTTTCTCCAGGAAGGTTAATGGTTAAACGTTTTGAGGATCTGTGTCTTAAGATTTTTGGTTTCTGTTACCCCGTTGTCTTTGGGAGAAGTTTCTGAAATAAAAATGTAACCACCATACGAAGTTCGAAATAGACTCAAAATATGCCTTCTCTTCTGTGACCCTAGAAATGGGGGTGGTGTGCTTTATAGCTCCTGTTGATCAGGTCTAAGGTTTGCAGGGCTCTATTTCCCATGTAAATTCCTTATGTGCTACATTTCTTCTCCAAGTTCAAGGTGCTCCTGTTGTGTATCTCAACATCTCAGGTGCTACAGCAGGGACTGTGGGTGGCAGATGCCTGTCTGCGAACAGTTGGCAGTAGATCGTGTGACACTGCAGTGAGTGTCAGGCATTGTGTTGTCTGGTTTTGTTGCCTAGTTTCTATCAAAATAGTCAAGTTTTTGATTGCTGTTAATAGAGTGTTCAGAAATACTGGAAAAGATCAGGTTTAGTATTCCAGGTTCCTGTAACACACCATACAAAGCTGTATTTGTACTCAGGAGTCTCCAGTCCATCCTCGGATGGACTCGTCTCGTTCAGGAAGTAGTTAAAATGAGATACTGTTCTGTCACTCCCTCACTTTGCATGCTTTGTAAACTTTATCTCCTAGTTTTTCGTATGTTTTTTGATCCTTACTACAGGTCTTCTTTTTCCCATGTTTCTTCTTTCTGAGTTTAGTCTTGGTGATACTGGTCCTTTTTCCAGTCCCTTATTCTGTACCTCTTCTCCTGCATTATTCTCCAAATACCATTTTCCTTGTGCAGGTATTTGTGAAGGACTTAAACTGTTTGTTTTCACTTCCTCCCAACAAAGCCAACCATTCAAGTGTTCATCAAATGCTGCTGGTTTCTAGTTACCTAGTGTCTCAGCCTTGAGCCACAAGCCATTTTGTTTTTTACTTCCTGGTGAGTTATATACATGTTACTACTAAAGTAGCTTGCACATGAATCCTGCTAACTTAAAAACCATTTTTTGTTAGATTCCAGCTCTGAAGATGACAAAAAGAAGGCAGGGAGTAAGCTCCCAGCTAAACAACCTGTGATAAAGAATACTTCGAAACCAGCAAAAGTAGTTGTCAAGCCTGGACAAGCAAAGAAAGACTCCAGTTCTTCCTCAGACAGCTCAGGTATTGGGGTAGGAGAAAAGGAGAATTTCTACATGCATGTCGATCTTGCTCAGACCTCTGTGTTTCTAGGCAGGGTAGGAGGGTGCGGTTGGACAGGAATAGCCATTGCAGTGTTGTTTCAAACACTGTGCGCTGTGTATCAACATTAAATCTGTATGTTAGCTTTGTATTGAAGGAATGGGACTTAGCCTTCATTTTTTTTTTCTCTTTGCATTCTAGATTCTGATAGTTCTGACAAGAAGGCAGCTCCTGTGAAGCCCACAACTAAAGCAGCAACCCCTGCAGCAAAGAAGTCACAAGCTGCCACGAAGAAAGCACAGAGTAGCTCTGATTCGGATAGCAGCTCCAGCAGTTCTGAGGATGAGAAGAAGAAGAAGAAAGCCCCCCCAGCTAAATTAGCTGGCAAAGTGGCTAAGCCAGTGTCCAAACCTTCTACTCCAGCTCCCAAAGCAGACACATCTGACTCTGATAGCTCAAGCAGCGAAGAAGAAAAGAAGCCAGCTGTGAAACCAGCCACTAAATCTGCAGGGGCACCAAAAGTAGCTGTGGGGAAGAAGGCAGCTGCTTCTAGTAGTAGCAGCAGCTCATCAGATAGTTCCAGTGAAGAGGATGGGAAGCCCAAAAAGGCAGCAAAAGGGGTACAGAATGGTTCTAAGGCCACTGCCTCCACAGAGAAAGCAAAAGCATCCTCAACAGCAGCAAACAACGTGAAGTCTAAGCCAGCTGGTGGCAGTAGTAGTAGCAGTGAAAGCAGCTCTGAAGAAGAAACCGGAAAAGTTAATGGAGGTATTATTACCTACAGTCTGGGAAGTGGGTCTGTCAGGCAGTGTTACTGAGCTAAACATGAATGGAAGACTTTCTTAAACAATATGCAGTCTAATCTCTGTTACTGGATTATGCCATTTGGTGCAGTACTGTGAGAGGGAAGGGCTAGTTTTGAATTTGGTGGAATCCTTTTTGTCTGTATTGCATAGCTGCTGGCAGTAGAATTCGTGGTAATGCTGAAGCACATTTCTGTATAGCTGTTACCAGTTGCCATCTGTGCATGCACAGGCTTTAGTGACAGCAAAGTGGACTGCTGGAGGACCTTGTCGGTGTGGAGTGGGACACCACAGTTGATGCTGCAATGCACAATCTCACTCTTTAACCCTCCAGGAGGAAAACTAGTGATGCCGTAATGTGTGCAAGTGCATATGGTATAACTCCAAAACCTGGCAAACTTTGACCAACAGAACTTTCTCAAGTATGCAAAATCATTAATATACAGGTACCCTATTCCATAAAATTATTTTTATCCGTTAGGATATGATGGGAAGATCCTTGCTGACCCAAAATGTCTGGTACAGCAGTCTGTTTTCTGGGTGAAGTAATTCAGGGACCAGTTCTCACACCTGTGTCAACACTGGGTTTGCTTTCTGGGGGAGGGATGCCATTATCTTTCCCAACACTGCAGTTACGCCCTTTAAAGTTTTACTGCTGTACATCTAACAGGCACAATCGGGAAGAAACAGAAGAGGGATGATGTTCAGGAGCCAGAGACACCACACAGTAAAAAAGCAAAGATCAAAGCCAAAACACCACACACAGTTCCCAAGGTGAAACGGGTGAGTGAGGGTGGACTGTGGCAACTGGCCGAAGAGGCATCTGTCTCCTAAACAACTAGGCTTGTTTGGGGGTTTTGTGGGAGGTTGGGCCTACAGGATTATTTGTATTTTTATTCCCTCCTGAGGCACTTACACTTTGTCTGGAGAACCCTAGGGGTAGTGCACATCTGTGTATAGTAGTAATCTGGCAAAAGCTGCTTGGATGTGCTTGCACAGGAGCTTCCCTGAGCTGCCTGATCTGAAGAAGGAAAAGAATCATGAATCTGAGAAACGCTTTAAGATTGAGGGGATGTGAACAGGACCCCGTATTTGCAGGGCAGAGAAGGAGGTTGTCACTAAGGGGATGTTGTGTTTGCATGTGTTTACTGTCTCATTTTCTTTCTCAACAGCCAGCCTCTCCATTCCGCCGTGTAAGGGAAGAAGAGATTGAGGTGGATGCCCGTGTTGCTGATAACTCATTTGAAGCAAAGGTAGGGCTAGGTGGTGTCCAGAGTGGTAACACTCGGTCTCTGCAAGTCTGCATGTCTGCAGAGCAGCCTTGGTGTGCTTGTAGGGAGTGTTTCTGGTGAGAACTTTTTCCACCAGGAGGAGCTGTTAAGAAGCATGTGAGCAGTGGCAGAAGGTGCATGGGAGAGTGATATCAGCTCCAGTGTTAATGTACTAGTGTTCACTGGTAGAGTAAATTGCAAAGCATTGCCTTTACTCTCTTGGGTACTGACTTGAATTTCTTTTTTCTTCTCCCTCTTCATCCCTCACAGAAAGGAGCAGCTGGTGACTGGGGTGAAAAGGCTAACAATATCCTGAAATACACTAAAGGCAAATCTTTCCGCCATGAGAAGACAAAGAAAAAACGAGGCAGCTACCGTGGGGGCACTATATCAACCCAAGTCAATTCCGTCAAGTTTGAAAGTGACTGAGAATGTTTCCTTTGGAATTCATAAACCATCTGCTCACCAGAATATCTTGGATGGGCATGTGAACATTATGGATATCAAGCCTGCCTGGAATGCTACCTCCCCTAGGCCCTTGTGGGACAGGCAGCTCCAGTGTAGGGATGTGGGAGAATGGCTGGATGTTTGTCCCCTTTATTTCTAATTTTGGTTTAGTCCCCTAATTTGGAACCATCCTTGAGCTGGTGTTAACTAGCACCACCAGGGTGACCTCCAAGGCTTATATTTTCTACAGTCTTATTTTAAAAGGCTGGCAGTGATTTTTGATTTTGGTTTCCTGCCCAACTAGTAGAAGAAAGAGAAATCCTTCTCTATTTTAACCTCTCGTTTCATTTTCAGCCAGTTTAAATCTGATGCCTGTGAAAAGGCAAGTATTGTAACTTGCCTTTGACTAGTTACTGTAAGAACAACTGATTCGAGCCCTCTGGCTGTAATCCCTAACCCCAGCTGACATTTCAAATTCACACTGGCAGTGTGACAGGGTTCCTCTTTTCTGTGTTCTTTTATGGTTTTACCTTGCAATAAATACCTACCTTCCTCTTCCTGCACTCCTGTTGAGGCTACTAACCAGAGTACTTGGAGAAGCAGCATCTAAATACATCTTAGTAGTTGAGTAACAGTATTGCTTGCAGTTGCAAGGTGGGGGGCAGAAAGACCAAGGTCTATAGTACAGCTGTGGCAATCTTGTCAACACTTCCATTCGGAGTGTAGCTGGGGAGTGGAGTTGTGCAGAAACTTGACTGCATGGAGGTTATGATGTTTCACTTGGTGGGAATGGGTAGGGAGGCAGAGGAGGTAAAGCCCTCTTTCCAGCTCTGCTTTTTGCTATGTTTTTGTTTCAGAGGCTCTGGCTGCAGTAGCATTAGTTCTTGTTCTCTCTGAACATATAATGTGCCAGCTTATGCTTATTGCCAGCAGTGTGAGCTGCAGCTTCGTAGGGAGTCAAGATGAATGTATCATTAATGCCTTAAATTTCTTTTCTGGTTTGGATCGCTTGCTCTTTGAGCTGTTTTCCATCTGTTAAATCCCTCTTGAGAAGTAAAATGCCAGCTTCCCCTTAGCACTAAGGCAAATAAAGCCTGGTGTGGTAAGGTTTGAAGCATTAGCTACAAGTACATGTTCAGTATGGGGAGCCACAAGTTCAGAAACTTGCACCCAGAACTGAGAGCAGTTGAAGCTTACTGCTGCTGAGGGGCAGGCTTGCTTTCCCTCCAGTTGTGTAGCTGCCTCCTTATGGTGCAGCTTACATCTGGTAGAAAATGGTTCCCCCAAACACTTTGCCTCCTGTTAGGTGGTTCAGGTTAACTAGTTTGTGGAGCAGTTGTCTTGAGCCCATAGCCAGTGTGAATTAAACAATGGTAGTACATGTTTGGGAAACAGAGTAGTGGGCTGTGAGGCTGCTCACTCTGTGTGGTGAAACTGCCAGCCACTGAGAGAGGTAGTGCAGCACCTGATTTCCATGTTTCCATTCCCTCCCTAAAGGCTGCCAATGAGAGCAGCCTTGTTACAGGAAGCTACATTAGTGTGCAAGGCAGTGTCACTTAATTGAGGGTTGGATGAGACTTGATGAGCCACCCCCATGTACATGAGCAGCAGCTTTTTCCAAATGAGCATTTTTCAGGTCTTCCCCTCTGGCTTGCACAATCACTGTGTTGCCTGGATTCAAGGCTACAGTGCACAGGGGCCGAGGAGACCATGGTTATTTAAAGAAAGTAAAGGTTAGAGGCCAAAGGAAGGTGGGAAGAGTATTTTCTACATGAGGATTTAACATCATCTTGTGTGTCATTTGCCCTCTTTTTTTCTGTTTATCCAGAACTTATATTTGGAACTCTTTTAAATACTTTTATGCTTTGGGGTTTTTAAAAAAGTGTAAAGTGTGAATTTGATGTGTCATAAAATAAAGATTGCTGCCTTTGTAGTCTGAGTGGATCTAGTAGTTAAAGATAGGGAATAGTGGGTGGGAAAAGGGAGGGTACCAGTGCTGGGGGTAACATAGCACTGTCTTCACCTCTCTACATCCACTTGTCATCTTATTTACATGATACCTTCAGCAATGAAAGGGGGCCTCTGCAGCTGGCTGTTGAGTGACTGCAAGGCATTCGGATAAAACTCTAGAAGAGTATTTGCGTATACTAAGATAAACTGAGGATGCTCAAGTCCCTTTCCAGTAGAGTATAGAGTTAGGTCTCAAATATTGTTGCCAAATTAGCAGTATGGCAGCTGGCCATATAACAAGCACCAGCATATGGGAATAAGGAAGAATAGGCATCACTGAAAAATCCTGCGTATACCAGATTAAAATAAAGTAATTTCTGTAATATCTTAGATTTCTTCCTCCTCTGTGATCATCAGGAAAAGAAATGTGCTAATAGGTAGGGCCTTGTGGAGATCTTGAGTGCTATAATGCTCAATTTTGCTCCTTGTGCTATACCTCTGTGGAAAGGTTGGGATGAATCACCAGGTCCATCGGGCTCTCAGTTGCTCTGTAGCCAATGCTCTTTGCCACAGCCTTCCACCTTGAACATAATGTTGTAGAAGAAGGTGTAACCCTAGCTGAAGTTTCAGCAGAGCGTGCAGAGAATGTCATTAGCCTTGCTGGAGATCAGCACCTGACTAAGAGCAAGAAGTGCTGGGATGGGAATGCTTTGTGAGACTCTCAAAGCCATACACTTGACAGTCCTGGGAAAAACTGCTCCTTTCACAAGATTTGCAGCTGCTAGGCAGGCTTAACGTACATCCCTGCTCTCTGCTGCTGTCCTGGCATAGAGCAGTACTTAGGTTTCCCTGTGGTGCAGTTTCAGCTGTGGTTAGTGCTGGAACTGGACCAACAGGATCTCCCTGTCTGGTGTGTCCCTATATGGGTGCCCTGGAACACTGTCTCTCACATCGCAATTCCCCTGTGCACCATCATTTCCCTTTTGCTGTTCAGACTAAGGTGATCCTATCTCCCTTCTCTCACGGGGGTCCTGGCCCTGGGGGTGTCCGAGTAGGGCCCAGGAGAGGTCACTGGAGAGATGCTCTGACGCCCTTTAGGCGCACTGGCCTGGCCTGGGGCACAAGCGGCAGCTGACGGGCGCGGCCCCTCTGCCTGCTCGAGCTGCCGGGGCGGCAGACGCGGGTCTCCGTGCCCCCGGCCCCTCGCTCGCCCCGGCTCCGTGCCACAACGCCGGGCTCGGCTCGGC
>VXAY01000251.1:39251-57860 GCA_013399855.1 Oxyruncus cristatus | reverse complement strand
GTCCCGCCGGGGCGGCTTCTCGGCCCCGCAGCTGCGGCGCTGCCCCGCCGCCGCCCTGTCCCGCCCGGCTGCCGTGCGGGGAGCGCCCTTCCACCCTGCGGGGCGCCGGGGTCGGCGGTGTGCGGGCGAGGGGTGCCAGCCTTGCTCCGGGTGAGCGCTGCGGGGCTGGGCTGCCCGGGGACGAGGATAGGGAAGCGGTCCGGATTCCCGGCTGTCAGCCTGGCCCCGGCTCGTCGGACGCGTGTGCGCAGGCTGGGTCCCTTCAGCGAGGCTACTGATGGGCGCGAGTTAGGCGTCTGCTTCAGTTCGTAGGGCCAGAGCCTTGGCAGGTTCAGAGCGCTTCTGTGTAACTTGCTTCATCTTCTCTTAGGAGATTACATCTCAGGAACGTCTTCCCTCTCCTATTCTGCCTTCTCTTCCTATATATCCCTCTTCAACCTTTGTTTACAGCAGCTCAGCCAGGTCTCATTCCTTTGGTGTCCTCAGAGCCAAGGAGCTCTTAGCTTTGGTTGTGTGGGGTTTTTTTTGTTTGTTTGTTTGTTTTGTTGTTGTTTTGTGGTTTTTTGTTGTTTGTTTGTGTGGGGTTTTTTTTACATGAGGGCATCAGTTGTTTCATTGAAGATAAGACTCACCCCTAGCTTCTCCTGTAACTTTGTCAAATGTGATCAGACTTGTCTGTCAGGACTTTATCAGTCCCCAGTGCTTTCTACACAAGATTTCACAACCTTCTGGGGTGTTTAATAATTTTTCTTTTAACGTGGTGCTTCTCTGCAGAAAGAATCTGAAATGAAAGGGCAGTAAATGGGGAGAATCTTTTCCTCCCCACTCCTCTTTACTGTTTCTCTAAAGTTTGGTCCACTTGCATCTCTCCAGTTTTCTCTGAAATCTGAAGGACTTCTTCAACTTGACTGTACAGATATAATTCCTTTTTAAGACCAAAAAGTGCACTGCACTGTCATGTGCCTTCACTTTGAGGTCTGTGGCTCACCTGACTGTTTGGTTATGGCCCCAAGCCGTTCTGTCTCTTGCATCCAGGGATTACAAATTCTGTTCTGACGTGCTGCCACACTACAGACCACTCACAAGGAGCACGGTCTCGTATCAGCTACTGGTCTTGCAACTGAGAGGAAAAGTTGCGAGTGAGAGGAAAAGGTCATCCGGAAGAACTTGCTATTGCAGGGCACCCTGGTGTCACAGACCATCTCTGTTCCTTTCAGAAGACAAACAGGAAGCCTCTGGATATGAAATGAGGGAAATCTCACCACCTAGACAGATTTAATGTATGATGAGAGGCTAGGTGGGGAGGCAGATGTGTGGTGTTTGACACCATCCTCTAGCTCAAGTTCTTGAAGATATGTGTAGTTTCAAGTGCTGCAACAAGCTGAGCTACAGAGCTTCATTTCTTTTCTCAGTTGTTATGGACCAGTATTTCCTTTAATACTGTGGTTCCCTAGCAGTGACCTATGGATTGCCAGCCTCTTGCTGGCTCACAGATTCCCACCTTGCCTATTCTCCATATAACTCTAATGAGACAGGAAGGATGTTGAAAATGGTCCAAATTCCCAAAAGTTTGGAACTGATTGGGAACATCAATCTCTGTCCGAAACTGATCAGCCAGAGCACTTCTGATGCTGTTTTGTGGCAGCAAGAGCACCAATGTGGTGCAAAGTATGGATTATTCTAATGCTGACTTGATCACTGCTGTGGTTGTTCCCTTTGCTCCTTTGGGGATCTGGAATTTCTTCATTCTCTGTATTTGTAATGGGCTGCCATGACTATGTGGAAAGAAAAGTGTTAGAAAGGTAGGCTGTTTTGAACAGACCACCTGTGCACTATTCACTCTGTGTGCAAACAATATTTTAAAAAACTTGGGGTTGTAGCCTGCCAGGGCATGCTTACATTTGAAGGGGAGGGGTTTTTTTCTTCCTCATTTTTTTTTCTATACTGAAATATTAATACTAATATCGGTAAACTGTAATACTAATATTAGCATACTCTAATGCTAATATTAGTGTTTTAATGTTAGCGTTATTTACCCAGGTGACTCTGGTGAAGCAGGAGTCTGTAATAAACCAAAACAAGAGCACAGAAAGTCATCAAGCACTGGTTTGGATGTGATTTATGGTTAGACTTTACTACTTTAACCTGTGCTATATTAAGTTTACTTTGCACAGTATTGTATCTTTTAGGTTTTTTTTAGAGATTCCTCTGGACAGCTCCTGCTTGTAGTGCAACAACTTCCTGCAGTCACAAAACTGCTCTCAGAGCTGCATACCTGCCTGCTTGCATGGAATCTTGGCTTTCATAATTTAGGCACAACTAGGTTGGCTGCCATCAACTTGATGGTAGCAGATGGTCCTGACTTTTCTTGATCATACTCAACAGAACAGGCAAACTTTAGTATCTTATTCCAGGAAGAGCTTTGAGCATCTGAGGGAAGCTGTCTTTTGCTTTTGGTTTTAAATGAATTCTGCTGCTTTAACTCCTGAGAAGTTTGCAGTGAAAACATTTCTTACTATGGGCAAAAGCTGCATGGAGACTAGGATGCAGGAGGGGAAATAATTCAGTCCCATGGATATGGGCTTCCAGGTCCTAGGCAGGAACAAGGTAATACAAAATACAGTAGGAGAGGGAGAGGTGTAAACAGCAGAGTCCTTGCACTTGAACCTGTTTATTGCCCTTTCTTTGTGGAATTCTCTGCCTAGACTGCTTGCTGTCAGAAGTTTTAGTATTTCAACCTTATAAAAGGCACGTGAATTAAATTAGTGCTATAGCTGTTCAGTTCATTTAAATTAATTGATGCAATTTTCCATCAACACCGAAGTTGTAATCTCTCAAATGTGTTAAACAGGGCAAAATCATGGGCCAAATTTCAGCCCGGTAAGAGGTTTCTCAGGGAAGTTTCAGAGGGCTGTGCTCTCTCTGCTCCGTTTCTGCTGCCTCCCATTTCGATGTCAATGCATTGTTAAGGCTTTGAAAGCCAGCTCCCAGCAGCTGAGTGTGGCCGGGTGTGCAGGGCACGGGGTGGGGGGGGAATGCTGCTGCCGCCTGCAGTGGCAGTCTCACTCCCCCCTGCAGCAGGCTCTGGTTCTGCTCTTATTGAGGTGTCTGCTCTGCTCTGTGTGCTGCAGCAGTGAAACTGAAAGCCTTTGTGGCACGGGCTTTTCTAACAGTTCCCTTGAAGCCTGACTCTGGCTGCCAGTGTTAACTGTGATGTTAGGGGGATTGCTCTGCATAAATCAGCCAGTTGGCATGGCCCCATTGTCAAGAAAACAGGGAAGGATCTGTCTTTACAAGCCTTCTCCTTGCAGTGACAGGGTTATTTTTGCAATATTTTTGTGATTTAGCCACTAGCCCAGGACTTCCAGATCACAAACGAGGAGGTGGTTCTGTCTACTCTGCTCTCAGGTCTAGTGTGGCATCTGTCATTTACTTGGACTTTGCACCTCTGTCAAGGCACAAGTTGTGAATTCACCACCACCCCCCCAGAATCGCATTCCCATGGCCAGATTTTTCGAAGGTTTCTGTTGAAGACTATGTACCGTGTCCCTGCAGCCTGCAGTGGGTACAGGCAGCTGAGCTCCCATAGCCAGAGAGCCGGGCTGAGCCAGTGCCCCGTGCGATGGATGGTGCTGCACTGCCCACAGCCTGCCCTTGCTGGAGGACCCTGCTGCAAAGCTCATGGAGCAGCTTTGTTGTTCTGTGTTTGTTGGGTAAAGCAGGGAGGTGAGCAGGTGGAATTTGAGCCTTTTCTCATTTGGGCCATTTAGTCCCTTGTCTAGGTCTGGGACTTCTTTTCCCTTTGCTATCAACCTGAGATCAGAAGAGTGACTAGCTCCTGAACAAGGGACAGAGAGCAGAGTACTGCCCTTTGTGCTGGTAGTTATGCCTTCATTATACCCCAGGAGCACTAAAAATCAGGGATGAGCCTGGTGTATCCAGCACAGCTCTAGGGCTGGAGCTGTGGCCAGGATACCTTTCTGTGCATGGACAGAGCAGAGATTCTCTGGTGGTATTGAGCTGGGTTGTGAAAAAATTCTCTTTCTGAAGCCTGGCATCTTCTTGCCACTTGGGACGATTTACAGCCTCCCTTGCCTGGGCAAGGAGAAGAGGTTCCTGAGCCAGCACCTTTAGGGGTTCCTCCTGATGTTGGAAGGGCTGAAGCTGCCAAGAGCAGTTTGCAGGTCTCGCTTGTGTCAGCATCTGCCCCTGACCTGAGGGCTGAGATTGACATTTGGATTGTTGTAGCTCCCAGAGGGTCCTGGCTGAGCTAAGGGTCACAGCGATGCCTGGCTCACAGGTCCATGGAAGAACATGGTCCTTGCTGAAGATGGGTGACACATTTTTTCTTTAAATAACTATTCCTTTCACCTGCACTATTTCTTCACCTTTTACTTGTTGCCCAATGAGAGAACACCCTATCCCACACACAAAACCTCTTCTACTCTTCTCAGTGTCCTTACGTGTGCGTATGACCCGTGAGGTGCCCCAGGACAAGCCTATACCTGCTCCTGTCCTGAGCTCCCTGCCGTCCTTGAGAAGACCAGGAGTACTTGGATGCCATCCTTCCCTCATTTCCTGGAAGCGGCATGTGCTCTTGATCTGCTGTGCAATGTCATAGCCAAATGCACTACCTTCCCTGGCACAGAGCAAGATAAATTCCCTCTGGGCCTCTCAAGTAAGCTGAGAACAAGCTTTGTGGGCTGTAGCTCTGTTGTGACCAACACTTTGTCACAGGCCAGCCTGTTCCCGCTGGTAGGGAGGCAGGGCAGATCCTTATTTTCCTTGCAGACCTTTTGGTCTCTTCTCTCCAGCCCGTCACCTTTGTCTCCATTCTCCTGGAGCTCCTGCTCTGTGGATCCAACCACCCCCTTGGTATCTGTTAGTGTTTCTCATGTTTCTTACCACTCCTGCAGGCACAGCCACGCGGTTGACATTGGGTGGGAAGGGTGGGAGTCCAAGCACTACTAAGAGTAGCCTTTGAAACAGGGGAGGGTCCCAACCACCAGCTGCTGTTTCTTTCTCCCATGTCCTGTCCTCACATGGGACAGGAAAGCAATGGAGGAGGAATAGGGCACTTTTTCTCTCCCGTGTCTGTGCCTTAACCTGCTTAGTTTGGCCAGAGGTGCCCAGCTGCTGAGGGTAGTCTGAAGATTGTATTTAGCAGGATCTTGTCTGTGACTTTCTTTCCCGCCTGTTAATTGATCAAGCACTTCTGGAGGGGCTTGATCTTGTGCCAGAAAATCTTATACCAAATCCTACTCTACCATGACCCTGAAGCCCCCCCCCCAGGCCTTAGTGTGTGGGGCCATCCAAAATCTACTTCTAATTGTTCCAATTGTAACTTGTTCCCCTTCCCCCCCACTTCCTAGCATGTCTGAACTGGGTCCTCAGAAAACGACTCTGCTTCTGACTATTCCCAAATAATTATCACGTAATTCTTCTCCCAAAATAATGTTAGGTGTGGGTGAGGTGCGTTCGCTTCCAGTGATGTAGCAACATCCCTTACACAATAGAAATGTTGGGTGTTTCACCAAACTGAGGAGGGGATGATGGCTTTAGGAGTGTGACTAAGGGGTGTCAGTGTGCCACGGGTGTTGTGTCTTATCTCTGGAGTTGCTTTCTGGGTTTGCCTCTTTCCAGTGGATGAGTATGGTGGCACCTGCTTTCTCTTCCCAGCCCTTTCCCTGCAGCCTCCCATGGCTGATCCATAGTGGAGCAGCTCTCTGTCCAGACCCCTGCTGTGCTCTCAGGGATTATGGTTCGTCTGACCAGGTCCTGCTGTGACCTGGATTTGCTCCTGCCCTGTCAGTGCTGAGCAGGGTGCCCTGCCAGCCATGTGAGGGCCAAAGCCAGAGCATACCTCTCGGCATTCCCACCAAGCTCTGCAGGTCCTTCTGAGAGCTTGCACAGACATCAAGGGCTCAGAGGGAACCAGCTGTTCTGGCTGAACAGAAATAGAAATGAAATCCAGCTGAGCTGGTTCCATAGCGGTAACCAGGGACTGAGCAGCAAGTGTCCCTGCTGGTGCTGTGATCCAGCAGAGCTCCTCCAGGCACTCTCCCTCTAACTCTTTGCAAGCCAGTCTGCTAGTTTTTTAGCCTTAGGAGCACAGAGAAGAGGTTTTCTGGAAAACTCTCCTCATACACCCTGCTGTCTAACTTTGGTTGTTGGTTGGAGTTTTTTTTTTGTTTGGTTGGTTGGTTTTTCTGTTTTTTTGTTTGTTTGTTTGTTTTGGGGGGTCGTGTTTTTGTTTTGTTGGTTTTGTTGGGTTTTTTGTTTGTTTTTTTCCAGGGGAAGGCAGGGTGGATGGGGATGGATGTTCCCCATTGAAGGACTCCAGACTTCTCTCCTTTCCCAGCTCGTGAGCTTCTGGCTTGCAGCTACAATCTGAGCTGTTAGTTGCCGAAGTGCAGGACAGAGCATTTCATACTACATTAATGGCACGTTTCTCTTCTTGCAGTGATGAAGATGATGAAGGTGCTGCTGTGCCCTGCTGCTCTTTTCCTAGTGACTGTATTCACTCTGGAGCCATCCCACTGTGCCAAGGTGCTGATCATGCCCACCATAGTCTTTGACAGCCACTTGCGAGTGTTCATGCGAGTGGCAGAGGCACTGACTGACCGGGGCCATGACCCCGTGCTGCTCCTTCATGAAGGTCGGGATGTGGAAACCTACCTGCCTGGCTTCCGTGTGCAGAGGTACTGGGGCATCTTCAGCACAGAGAGCGCAGATGCCTGGGTGCAGGAGAAGATAAAACGCGTCTTTCAAGGCAAGATGACTTCTCTGGAGATGTTCTCCTTTTTGGAGAAGTACCTGGAAAACTGTGACCTAGTACTGGGAAACTCTACCCTTCTGCAGAAACTCCAGTGTGAGCACTTTGACCTGCTCTTGGTGGACCCCAATGAGATGTGTGGATTTATCCTGGCCCATATCCTGCGTGTCAAATATGCTGTGATTTCCACAGGTTTCTGGTTCCCAGCAGAGATTGGGGCCACTTCCCCCATTGCCTATGTCCCTGAATTCAATTCCCTGATGACAGACAGGATGGGCTTCTTTGGTAGGACTTGGAATCTTCTAGTCTACATGATCACTCGTGTGGCTACAAAGCTGGTCATCCTGCCCAAGTTTGAACGTCTCATGGAGAAGCATAGGGTGGAGCCCAAGACATCCATGTTGGACCTTGTTCATGGAACCAGTCTTTTCTTCCTGTGTAATGATGTGGTGTTAGACTTTCCCCGTCCAACACTCCCCCATGTCATTTTCACAGGGGGGATCCTCGCTGAGCCTGCAAAGCCCCTTCCGGTGGTAAGTGCAGGAAAGTTTTGAGCTGTGACTGCACATTAACTGAGGGAGTTACTCAGTACAGAACTTCTTTTAAAGAACCTTGTAAAAGTTCTGATATCCCAGGAGTCTGGAAAGCTGCTGTGTTTTGGTGCTTGTGGGTGCATCAGGGAGACAGAACACTGAAGGCTGTCTGGCTGCAGAGAGGATATAGAATTAAGTTGTCCACTCTGAAGTGGGATTTGGCTTCACTGTCCAAGTAAAATGGTGTGTGGAATTCCTAAGATGGAAGTGTTGCTGCTGGGACTTGATTATGAGTAGTTTGTTTGCTCCTATGCTGAAGTGGAAATGGGAAGAACAATTAATCTGCCTTGCTTCATCACTGATATATGTTAATCCAGAATTTCCTCCTTCACCCTATTTCTCTCAGGGCATTTCTGCCCTTGAGCTTGTAGTCATAAGAACCCACAGGGGAGAGCTGTCCTTGTTGCCTCATCAGATTCCATGCGGAATCCCAGAGTGTACTAAACTGAGGGGTATCATCCCTTTTTCTCAAGGTCCAGCCCTGAGAGAAAACTCCTCAGGCATCCCAGAGGCTTTCTCTGGCCTATACCTCACTAGTCCCAGTAATAAATTCAGAGGGATGAGCTGTTAAAGCCTCCACCCGAAGACAGTATTGGAACAGACGAGGACCTGTCTGCCATTCCTCTTATTGCCTTACCACTTTTACAAACACTGGGGAAAATAAACCTGGATAATAAAAGTTGAGCAGTGAAGCTGTCCTGGTGTCCTGACTAAGGGCCTGAAATGACAATAAGGTTTCAACTTTCAAATTATTAAAGGCCTGTCAGGATCTCTGGTGGCAGCTTTAATTGATGCCAATATTTTTCAGTTAAAAAGAAAATGTAAGATCAGGTGCGTTAGGAAAGAAGTTCTGCAGATGTGTGTGCACATCAGCCTTTCCCGTGTGCCATGGCACGCAGGTAATGAAAGGCACATAGGGTGCTCCAAAAGCTGTGCCAGAAGAGCTCTGTGTCACAGCTCTTGCAAAACACTGGCTTGGTCCAATCTGCCTGCGTGCATACCTGCCTTATAAAGAAGGGAGTAGTTTGCTAGGGCATTACTCATGTGCTTCACAGCTTCCAGAACAGATCCTGGGGCGCCTAAGGAAAGAATTAGGGAGATAAGTCCGGAGCCCTGCAGTAGGTGGTGGCTGTCATGCTAGCAGGTAGGCGTGTCTGTGTCCACCTTACAGGATGCCAACAGAAGAGAGGGCCTCTGTAGGTCTAGGTGTAGCTTAAAGAATGTCTCATCTGAACTGGGGCATTATGCAATTAAGGTATTTATTTCCTCCTATTTGAAACACTATGATTTTTGAGTGCTTCTAACTAGGATTTGGTAGAATACAGGTATGTATTTGAGAGATAGTGAGACTGTTTGGTGGTCAACCATGTTTCCCTGGCAACTTTAATGCTGTTTCTGAAAGTCAAATATTAAGGTCCAATTATAATGGATAACATAATCATCTGTTTTGTGAATCATTGTACTTTTATTTAGAAAAGTAAAATTAGCACTTTCTCTTCTGTAGTAGTTTCATTAGTTGTACTTCTCAAAGCATGTGAAACTCAAGAGAATGGAGAATCCAAAAATCTCTGTTGTAAACCTTCTGATTCTTGGATTGTTTTGGGGCATTTTAAGCATTTCTGCAAAGATAGGCTTGAGTCCCTGAAGCATACAACAAATGAAAAATATCGCCATAGAGTAACACTAAAATGTGCTTTGTAACTCTTCTGTACTATGATCCCCTTACCTGTAGACTGCTATTAACATTCTGAATTAATCACTTTATTTTTCTCTTTTAATAACAAAGATTTCTTTTTTCCCATTCGTGTTCTCCTACATGCTTATTTCACGGAAGTATACATATTCAAAGATAGATTTTATTAAACCTCCCTAAAATGCTGCTGACTGGGATACATGGGAAACCTGAAGCAGGACAGAATCCATACTGAGAAATAGATTCAGCCCAGCCTGACATAAAAATCTATGTTTGCTCCACAGCAGATGTGGTAGCTGATTTCTTCTCCCTGCTGCCTTTTGGCCTTGGTTGAAAAAAGTACAAGTCTGTTCTAGATATACATCTGTTTATGTAGCATTACAGGTAGCCTCTAAATGAAGGACACATAACTGTGGGGTTTACTGGATCTGTAGCTACCTCTCTGCCTAGTGATCAAAAACTAAATTTGCTGCTTACAAGTAGTTATCAAGGATGGGTTGAAGTCTTCTGGCAAGATAGCAAAGCCAGCTGCCACCTCCAGGAGCCCTTGACATTGGAGAGTTTGTGGGGAATCTCCAGCAAAATGTTGTTCATGATTGTGTCATGTTTTGTCTCCTATATTGGTCTCCTGTCTTAGTGGTGATGGGAAAATAGCCTTCCTCTTTTTACTCCAATTTCCTTGTCTGCTCAGATTTTTCTAAGTGCCCTGTGTTTTCAGAACTTTTCTTGTCAAAGGGTAATTGTGTTGCCTTCCATGCAGGGGGTAATGCTATGAAATGCAAGTTTTGGACACCTCCCTGCAAGTTGCAAAGACCAGCAGGTTCTCAAGTAAATTCTGCCTGGCTAGGTGCAGAAATCACAGTGAGTTTAGAGTCTGTTGCCTGGTGAAAATCATGTAGCTTAGCTCCAGGTGGATTTGGCTTCATCCTCTCCGTAGACAACTTTCTACTGACAGAGGCAAGAGTGGGAAGGGCCTTTCTCCATCAAGACTTCAAGGCAGCTGTGTGTGTTTTGCCCGCAGGGTCTGCGTCTCTGGGTGGAAGCAGCAGAGGCAGGTGTAGTTGTTGTCTCCTTTGGCATTGGGATCCGAGCTCTTCCAAGCGATTTGGTGGAGAAGATGGCTGGCGCGTTTGCTCGCCTCCCACAAAGGGTGGTGTGGAGGTGAGGAGGGAGTGGGATTCCTTTTGAGTTGAGTTGGGTGAAAACCAGTGTTGAGGGGTGATTCATTTCAAAACATAGAATTTGCTTTCTATCTCTTGATCTGATTGAATTTATTATTGTTCTCTATGTGTTTCTCTTCCCTTTGTTTTCCCCTCCTCTGTCTCCTCCCACAGATACTTTGGTCAGAAGCCAAGAAACCTGGGTGAGAATACGCTGATGATGGGGTGGCTGCCCCAGAATGACCTGCTAGGTAAGGCTGGGTTCTGTGTATGTGTGTGCTGCTAGCAACATCCCTGGAGTTTAGCCCAAACCACAGCAAAGGCATACAAAGACAACAGCACCTGTGTGGGTCCAAGTCTGTTGCTTCTTGTGAATCTGATCTGTACAAAACATGGTTCTCACCTAACACCTGCTTGAAGCTGCTTGGCTCCTATCTCCCTTCTCCTCCAGGCGCTACTCAGCAAGTTTTGGGCTGCCAAAAGCCAGGTGTGTTCCCAAAGGGTGGCATCCTCTCTGCTCAGTATGCCTGGTTTTCCCTAAACATACATGAACACTGTGTGTAGCCCCTGGTATCCCTCTTTCAACATGGAAGGCACTGACTTGCTGCCATTTCTTTACCTGCAGGCCACCCTAACGTGAAAGCCTTCGTCAGCCACTGTGGGATGAATGGTGTATTTGAGGCAATTTATCACGGTGTGCCAGTGGTGGGATTTCCTTTCTATGGGGACCAGTTTGACATCATGACCAGAGTGCAGGCGAAGGGCATGGGTATCCTCATGGACTGGAGCAGAGTAAAAGAAGAGGAACTTTACCAGGCTGTCATCACAGTCATCTCTGACCCCAGGTGAGGCATCTGGAAGCTCTCTCTTGGTGCAGACTGTGTGTAGGCACTAGTGTGTCTTTGTGTTGACCCCTACACAGCCTGTGCTGGCTTCTGGACAAAGCACAGTTGCAGGCATTGCTCACTGGCCAGATGTGTTAGTGCCCCCAAATGCTTAGATGCAGTTCAGGAGGAGATACTCCAGCAGTTGCTGTTAGAGTGTGATCTAGTCTTATTTGATTCTGACTGTAATGTTCTTAGAAAGCTTTCTGAGATGCTGGGGCACAGACCTCTTCTTCTCTTGAGGCCAGCCTGTCATCAGGGAAAGTGAGATCACAACCTCACCTGGGATCTCCCTGGTCTTGTCCAAACAGCTTTCTGCAGAAATAGAGAGGGGACTGCAGGTGATGCTCCATCTGTTCATTCTGACAGCCAGATACTCTGCCCTTTCCTAGAGCTGCTGCAGCACAGTGGTGCAGGGCTCCCATTTTCTAATGGGACATTCAACTGCCAGTGCTTGAAATGCTGCCTGAGAGCTTGATCTTTTTTTTTTTTTTTTTTTTTTGTACTTTTTTTTTTTTTTTAGTATTTTATATTTCTTACTATTAGGAGGTGTTGCAAGTTGGTACCTTGAAGAATTTGGCCAGTCATCAAGTGTGTAACTTTTACTTGATGCTGGGTGAGGTTTTGGGTGCAAAGTCCCGTCAGAAAGTACGGTACACATGAACTCACTGAACAGGTACTTGCAAGCTGAACTCTGTGTTGTTAACAAAACACAAAATAACATACACACGGGCTTGTACTTGTGCTAAAAATTGCCATCAGAGTGGCTTTCAGAAGAAGAATGGAAGAAATTTTCCCTTCTCCCAAGGTATTATTTGGGACTTGAAAGCATCACTGGACATCTCAGACCACCTCTCAGAAATTAAGCTCCTGTCAAAATGTTAACTTCTTGTCTTCTTCCCTTGCAGCTACAGAAAAGCAGCCCAGCTCATCTCAGCTCTGCATCTGGACAGACCAATGCATGCTCTCAACAGGACAGTGTATTGGCTGGAGTACATCCTTCGTCACGATGGGGCACCCTATCTTCGCCCTGCTGTCTACGACCTCTCCTTATACGAGTACTTCTGCCTGGACATCTTGGCTCTCCTCTTGTTGTGTCTGGCCGGTATTGGATTTGTTCTCTACAAATCTGTGGTGTGGTGCAGAAGGAAGGGGGCCAGTCCTGTGTATCAGAACGGCAATTGCATGAAGGGCCACTACACAGAAGAGAAAAAACTGCAATAGTGGCTCAGTGTGTTCCAGGGTGAATCCTGTCACTGTGAAATGAACTGCTGCTGTGCCAAGAAATGTGCGGCATGCAGGCACAGAGAGAGGAGAAAGATCCGTGGGTCTGGACGAGAAGAGAGTGGGGAGGGAGGAGTATTGCAAAGGCCTGTGTGCACACCTCTGTGTACAGCACCTGTGGGCGGGGGGGCAAATTCAGGCGTGGGTGGGAGCAGTTGGTCAGGACGCTGGGAATGGGGCATGGGTAGGTAAGACTTCAAGGGAGGAGTGCAAGTTGTTCCCTTTGTATTGCACATTGGATTAAATGCTGGTGTTGCTCTTCTGGCTTTTTGGATCATGGAGGCTCCGAACAGCATTTTGTGAGGGGGCAGACACCATTTCTCTGCCTTGTTACTAAGAGCCCCAGGAGTCAAGATACCTTTATGAGCAGGTGAGGACCTGAAGTAGAGCTGTGGACAGGTAAGGGCACTGAAAGTATCATCTACAAGAGAGCAAAATTGGTCTGTTTTAAATTCTGTGGGTAAATATTGTTCTTCCTGCTTCAGTCGACCCTCTGCAATCCTGTTTGTGTTTGAGCTAAATTATTATTTTTTAAAATAAAGTTATATTCTTTCTCCTGCGTGGCAGTTCTCTGGTCTTGGTTTAATGTGAAGCTGTGATACGTGTAATAGGAAGTTGTTCAAGCTAACGTGCTTTTTCCTTCTCATTACTGCTGCTATCATCTCTGCATACTTCCATCAGCAATTTTTTGGCCTTTCCAAAGGGTTTCATGCAGTGCCTTCCCTTCTCTGCCAGTGTGTGGCACACATCCATGCCCGTGGCATCTCTAAACCTGTGATGAAAGAAGAATCTGGAGCAGACGCAAGTGCCAGGACCACGGGAAGAGCAGCCAATAGCTCGGAGAGCTGGTCATAGGCATATGGGCCATACAGCATGTATATAGAAGTAGAAAGCTCTGGTCTTTCTGAAGAAAAGGGAAACATCTGCTTATTTTGATCTGACAGGCATACTGTTGTCCCACTTGGGGAAACGGTATAGAGCGATGCCTAATGTGTTTTTACTCCCCTGGACTCTAGGGCAAACCCACACTTGGGTGCAGTTGCACAACCCACCCACAGCATTGGCCGATGGTCCCACTGGCATTGCCCCAGTGTTCCCAGCTGGGCCCATTGCAATGCTGGCACAAGTTGGAGGGTAACCTCATTGCCACAGCTGCCCTCAGTGGTGTTTCCAGGCTCTGCTCTTGCTTGCTATTGCATGTATTTCTCTTTCTGGATAAAAAGTGTGTTACCACATGCAGCCCACTGAAACAGCAGTTTGGCTGGGCTCCAGGAATGCTCTAGGTTGGGATACTGCCTACCTGTGACTCAGTGGCTCCGCGGAGGCCAGGCAGCGCTGTCTTCCCAACCCTCAGCGTGCAGAGGGGCTGTGGTGTGGATCTCATTTGCCATCAAAGACAGATAAGAAGAGCCCATAGCCCTAACCTGTGACTATCTGGGACCTGTAACTAGCTCATGGCCAAAGCTGCTCTTCCTGGAGCTACTTACTGCCCCCTGGGATGCCCAAGCCTGACAGTAGTCAGTGATGGGCACAGCAACCCCTAAGACTTGCTCTGTAGTAGCCCTTTGTGGCTTCATGCCCTCTGAGCTGAGGATGTGGAGTCTAACTGTCCCTGATGGGAGAGAGAGGGAGATCAGAGCAAGGTGAGCTGCTAAGAGATACTAGGGGGAAAATGGGTGTTGTAGGTAAGTGGTAGGCAAACATTGTCTGCCTGATACCTTTCTATCTGCAAGTTGAAATGTAAAGGCTGATGGGATTTGGGGTTTATTTTTGGATTAAAAAAGATACTGCCACAAGTTTTCAGCATTCCTGCCTGTTGCCAGTTGCACTATGGTGACCTTGTTATCATCTCCTAGCAGATGAGTATGCACAAGGGTTGGAGGTGGAGCATTTTGTCATCTCTGAGGTGGAAGAAGGAGATCATTACTCCTGCCTACATGAGAGTTAGGATGTTCAGATTAGGCTGAATATAGCAAGAGAGTTGGCAAGCTTGTGGCTTGGCGACTACGTTGGATTGTTTTTAACTTTAAGGAAAAATAGCAAGAGGACAAAGGCACCGTGTTTGCAAAGTGGTGCCCTAACAGGTGCACTGTGGCCTGATGGGGACAGAGACCTTCATGCTGCTTTGCTTGCAACCAAAAGAGCAGACAAAGATGTTTGAGACCCAAGGAGCCTCTGTGGGCTTACAAAAACGTGAAACTATTTTCCTGTGCTGATTCCTTGGTACTCACAATTCCAAAAAGAAGTTCAAGCCAGACCACGTGCAGCATTAGCATGTTGTCTGCTATCAGATATGCCCTTAACTCCTTGAACTTCTCATGACTATCATTTCCACAGATACTGCAGAGTTAGGAGGCATGCCTAGCCAGGCAGTCAAAATACATATAGTGTATTAAAAATTATTCGACAACTTGGTGAGAACTACTTCTACTGGAGTAAAGCACTAACCTGCTCAAGGACCCTGTGAGTAAGAAGAGAACATTCAAAAAACACCCCTGAAGTGCGGAGTCTTCCCCAAGAAAAGCTGTGTACAGGCTTAGAAACTGTCAGGAGCCATTCTTTAACTTATGAGGTGGTTTTATGGAAGTATTTGAATATACTCGTTAAAGATGAGGGCTTCTCTAGCTTTTCCAGCTTTATTCCTGTCCTCTGTAAATCTTTTCCTGTTAAACACATAGCTTTCTCTCTTTACTTTTCTCCTTGTTATTCCTTCAGTATTGAACACAGAAGGAAAGTATAACAAAGCATTAAGCTAGTTATTAAGTTAAATTAGGAATAATGAGTAGCCTGTCACACACATAAAAAGCCTTGGTTGGGGAAGGGATGTAGGCGAGCTTTATCCTTCAGGCAGCTCTGCCTTCATCTCGGTGCCCGATCTCTGGGCATAGTGCCTCTCAGTTACTGAGTGCTCTCCCCTGTCACAGGTACTGAGGCAGGCAAGTAGGGCTGTGGCGCAACTTGGGAAATTAAAACTGTGGTTTATGAGGCAGTAAGCAGGGAGCAAACCTATTTCTTATTTCTTTTTTATTTTTTTTTTTTCTTCCCCCGCAAGGAAAAGTAGAACATGAGTCAATACTTTTCAGAAGGCTGAAGAAGCCTCACACAGGAGCTGCAACGCCAGCTCAGCCCTGCACAGTGCAAAGCCGCCTTCTGCCCCTCTGTCTTGCTCTCGGCAAGGCACGGAGAGGCTGAGCAGGATGCAGCAGTGCCAGCGGTCTCGCTGATGTGTGCGGATCTCGCTGCGAGGGCCCCGAGTGGCGCTGCGGTAGGGAAGTGTTGAAGGCGCGCATGACCCAGCCTTTCAGGTTCACCCGGCCCCACAGCTCCTCACAAACCTGCTCTACGCGTGAGGAACGGCAGCCCCTGAGATCGGGAGCCATTCCGGCGCTGGAAACACCGCGGGTTTGCAAATGACTGTGTTTTCCCGGTGATGCCTGTCCAGCTCTGCCCAAACCCTGGGCTGGGGGCAGCCCCTTTGCTGGGAGCAGCCCCTTGCCGGGGATAGGGAAGGGGTGAAGCCCCACGCTCGCACGGCTGCTGTGATGACGCCCCTCCTTAGCCCAGCGCCAGTGGCTGCACCATTGCTGGAATACACAGCGGAGCCTGGCACCGCCTCAGCGGCTGCTCCCCTGGCGACTTTGCAACTAGCTCATAAACTGCTGCTGCTCATCGCCGCTGCTTGGCTTTGGGAGGGTCCCCGCATACCCCTGGCAGCAACTCCACGGGAGTGCCTGGCCGTGGGCTGCAGGAGGGCCACGTCAACTCCACGGCTGGTTTTTCCAGCCTGGTAAGGTGGCAGCACCAAACTGTGTCAACAAAATTTGGCTAATAAAGAGGAGCCGTCTCCCTCTGCAGGCGAATGTGAGATCACTCCATCTGGGAGAGGAAAGCCTAGAGGAGACAATGCTTTTGACTCAATTCACAGTTCAATGACAGCGAGCAAAGCGCACCTCTGCACCAGGAAATCCCTTCGCTTTGGCTGATGCAGGGTGCTGTGCACGGCTCAGCCCCAGCCACTCACCCCCCGACAGGCAGGCTCTCTCCATGGACATCTCCCTCATGGCCCCCACGCACCTCTCTGACACTCTTGAGATCATGTGCAATACTTTCCTCTGATGCTTCCACATTACAAATATTTCCCACAGAGGAAGCCAAGGAGCCCAAGCTCTGTGGGTGACCAGTCTCCAGCAGTGGCCATTTGCCATTGAGACCACTGTTGGAGTGGGCAAGTCCCCTCATCCCTGCAAGGACCTCCTTGGGCCTGTGTCACAGCAGATGGAGCTACACAGCAGAGAATATCACCAAATCAAATCAACTCCCATTCCTGGAGTAGGGAATTATCAGACTGGTGCCAGGGTTCCAACCCTGATTTATTTCAGGAGGGAGGTTTCCCTGGGGAGATGATCTGTATTTCAGCCCTGGGGATTACCTGACTCACCAGCTATGTTTCAGAGGCTGGAGTCTTCTGGGCCGCCGGACTTACAAGTCATCTTTAGTGATGCTGACTTCATGCTCCTGTGGTGTCAGCCCAAGGGGCAACACATAGGAAAGGATATTGTAAAATATAGCACTGCTCAAACCAGGATCAGTATGCACATTGCTATTCCTCATTCCTGACAGAGAAAAGCCAGCTGCTAAGCTTGGCACAAGCTCCCAGTAACGTGCATAGGGAAGAATGTGACACAAGCCACCAGCAGTACCCGACAGGAGCACTCCCACTGTCCCACCTAGGAGCACTTCCACTGTCCCACCTAGGCAGTGGTGTTGGGCAGGGAAGGGAGATGCAAAGCAGCAACAGGCACAGTGGTGTCGGGGTCTCCCATGTGGGTGGCTTATGGCAGAAGTCTGATGGGTCACCCTGCATCAGCAACTTCTCAGGTGGTCTCTGCCCTCCCCTGGTAATGGAAGTGGGAAAAATTTCACCTGCAAATAGGGCAAAACTTTTGGACAGTGACATGACAATTTTTGGCAGGCTTTAGTGGATGCAGTGATACTTTGGGGCTTGTAAATCAGATTTGACGCCTTTCAGAGAGGAGGGTCGACCATAAATTATAGGTCACATCCTAGGGGTGTAGGGGGGGGTATGTAAATGGGCTACTCCTTGTAAGGGTATGGGAAGGACCAGCTGCTCTGCAAGGCTCAGGGAGCCCAATGTGATGTCAAGGTCAGTGGGGCAGCACCTCCCTGCCAGAGCCAGCCAAACTACAGAATGGGGGAAGCTTGTGCAGGGCCCTGACACTTACAGCAGTTTCTGCTCACCTGGAGACCAAAGGAAGCAAGTCCTGAAGGCAGTGCATGGAAAGCAGATTCCTCCCAGGTACTTAGGCAAGGCATGATCTCAAAAAACAAGAAAGGCCCATGGTCCTTCTCAAGCTGTGCTTTGGGAAGGGCTCCCGAAAACCTTGCAAACACTAAGGAGACATTACACACCAGCCAGGAGCTGGGCACCACGCCTTTCAGGACAGCTGAGGGCAGCCAATCATGCCAAATAGCTGACGGATCTGTGGGGTGTTCAGAAAGCTCCTCCTTCCTCTCTCAGCTTCTTTCTTCCCCCTTCCTCAGGGATTGCTGCTAAGATGCTTCTCCCTCTGCAGCTGAGCCTGTTTACTCCCAGTAGAACCACTCTACCTGCTGCTATAAAAGACTCTGGATGGGATGCTGCTGGGGCCAGTTATTTTTCAGCTTCCTACACCTGTCTATAGCAGGAATGGTTGTGTAGCAATCTTCTTAAGGAAAACTTCTGAGTTACTATTCAATAAATTGTGCTAGTGCTATGGCAGTGATGCTGTTGAACTAACATAATCCCTGTCTCCTTTGAATTCACTTATAAGTGTTTCTGTAAGGTAAGCTCTTCCAAGATCAAACTGTGTGCTGACACCAAACTCAGCTATATTAGTAAAGAGCTGTGCAGAGCTGAGTTTTCTTCTGTTATTGGCAATCCTGGAAAAACAGAGGGACCCTGCTTGATTGTGAGGAGATAAGTGTGCTCACAGTTATATGCAGAACCATTTGTCAGTTCAAAGGAAGTTGTGTTTATGAAATCCAAGATAACAAAGAAGGTTTGAGGAGTTATTGAAAACAGAATGATAGTGTTCACGATGGTAATGGCAGCCCCACATATCTAATGTCTGCTCTTAGAAAAGTATGTCAGTAAACAGAAGCATAATGTCCAAAGCATTCTTGAAAGCAACACAGATTAACCTGTGTATCTTGCGGGGGG
>VXAY01000251.1:0-39189 GCA_013399855.1 Oxyruncus cristatus | reverse complement strand
GGGTGGGGGGGGGGGGAGGGGGGAGAAAAAGAAAGAACATTACATGTTCTGCAAGTGGCAAACTTGGTGTTATAATGCCAACAGATTTCAACAGAGGCTTTGGCTGCAGCTGAAATTCAGCGCCCTTCCTGCAAAGCTTTGGGTAAGGTGATCTATCAGTTCAGACAGTGGTAATGCTGCATTTTGAGCTCTAGGTAGGGAAGTAATAATGTTTGTGCCCTGAATCTACCGATGATTTACATGGGCTGCTTTTAAGGCCAGTCTTTTTAAAAGCTAAACTAACTGAGAGGAGGGTTGAATCCATAATTATCATTAAAACTAAGAGAATTGGAGAGAAGCTGAGGCCTTTGCAAGAACAGAACACAAAAACTGGTAAAAGCTGATCTTAAAAATTAATTGCTTTGCTCTTTCTCTCATGAGCTTGCCCCCTGGACCAGCAGAGTGAGAGATGATGCTAAAGACATATTTTGGCAGGAGACGAATGAACAAAGCTGTGAATAACTACATATAGTTAAAAATGGTTGAGTTAGGATCAGGCCTAGAGGCACCTTGGAGGAAGTCTGGAACAATTAATTGTAAGCAAATGGCTGGGGTGGGAAGTTACAAGTAGCACAAGGCTGGAGCAGGTGGGGAAGGAAGCCCTTCAAGCCATGGATGAGCCTGGGTCCTGTGCCCCTGCCTGCAACTGTCTAACTAAAAAACCATCTCCATTCTTGTCCCAGGATGGTCTGAGGTGGCCCTCTGGGCCATGTTCTTGTTTCAGAAGGAACATGTTTTCATAATACCCCTACCTCCAGATCTGTGTGTGTTCCCTCAGGCCCCAGCTTTGGATGCAAAACTGTCTTCTCATTCAGCCTTATATCCTCTGAGCTAAATGGCCCATCCTTCCCCTGCCTGTGGTTTGGTTTAGGAAGTGGTGGGGACCTGAAGAAACAACTGCAGACCTTTTGGGCAGCACAGGGATACCTTTCACAGTTGTGTGTTTGAATTGTATCCCATTCACCTTTTGTCAGGACTGCCCAGTAGCAAATGCAGTGAGCACCTCTATTGTGAGAAGAGGTTGGGTCTCATCAGGGAAGTTCCTTTATAGAAATCCTTTACCAAATGGGTTGAAAAAAACCCCCAGATGTTGAGCAAAGGCTTGAAGACTGTCTTCCTTGCAGGTCATACCTTGCCAACCAAAGAATCATCTGCCTGCGTCAGTTCAGAGCTGGGTAAAGGAGTGTGGGCTCTCTTTAGCAGGACTTCCAAAGATGTTCTTTGGGGTTCTCAAAGGGGTTCTCCAAAAAGCTGCAAAAAAGAAGCAAGTAACTCGTGGTGGCAAGCAAAGCTTTACTGGGGATCAAAACAGTCTCAAGACAGACTCAAGTAGAATGAATGCTGATTAGTTTAGTTAAAAGGCAGAAACAAGCACTTTCTTCTGGGATTACAGGAATAGCATTTTAGTCCCAGTTCTGTAGCCAGGGAGTTTTTACAAAGGAAAGTGATGAACTTCAGTTTTGTCCTCTCAGCTTTGCCTGGGATGGGAAAATAGACCTGGACTCTGCAGGCTTAATAGACGTCAACCAGAGGAAAGAGGTGGTGTTTTGTGTGTGTCTGGTGTTGGGATAACTTCTACCAACACTGAGAGCAGATGACTCAATTGGGGCTGGAGCAGGAGAATGACTAAGTGGAGAGGGGCCAACATAGAGCCATTGGCAAAGTATGGCTGTGACTGACCCTGGGGCGATTCTGCTCATCCTAGCGATGGAGAAAGTGCTTTCTATCTTTGAGAATCCAGCGTGGAGAGCTCTTACACACCATAACCAAGGTGTGCAACAGTTCACAGTGGCAATTTTGTTAATGCAATAATGTTGTTATGGTGCTATGGTTTATTTTACTCTTGTTTCAAGCACTGGACCTGTTCTGGCTGAGAAATACTGAATGTTGGTTTGTACAAAGTCTCTCTTTAATGAGCAGTTCAGAAAACACAAATAGGTACATGCATCAGTGCCTGCAGAAGTTCTCAACCTGAGCCTGAGTTTCAAGACATCTATGTTAAAGACATAGCTGAGCGGGTTGTTCAAAGGATACCTTTGATCTTAATCAGAAGTCCTTCAATTGGATTTTTGTACACACGTTTGTTCAAGAACTTGTTAGTTAGACTAGTCTCAGCCACTAAATTTTTAACTGTGAAAACAGACACTGATGAATTAAATTGAAAAATCTTCTCCTAATCTCAGGTTCTCTGTTTTCTGCATATGCATGGACTCACTCTTTTCAGAACGAAGTTTGAAGACACAGCAATTCTAGGCAAAAGCCCAGCTGCTCACCTAATGAACTTGTTTTAATTGCTGTTTCAAAACCAGTGGGCCTACTTACAGGCTTTAGAGAACAAAAGGGTTTATAAATGGTACATGCTACCAACAAGAGAGGTCCTTAGAGGTGATTTTCATCATTGGTGTTTCATATGTGATTAGAGCCATGATAGCCTTTATTTGAAGGGTGATTGCAGATTATGACATCTTTGGGTTAATAGCTTCTGGTGTCACCATCATTTTGTTTAAGCCTTAGGATATTAGCTAACCCTTATGTAGTTTTCTCTTTGAAGGTGTTTCACAGTGGTAAGAGCAACTGGGTCAGAGGGCAAAAAATAACTTGGAGCACTAGTAAGGACTTCAAGTAGTCCCTTCTGAGAGGTCTCATCTTTCAATTCAGTGGGTCTGCTGTGTTTTTCTCCTTTTTGAAAAACAGTCATGCCTGGCAGAGGGAAAGCAGACACATCCAGTGTGTTACCCAGGTGCCATCTTTTAAAGTATGTGTGTGTGCATGAACGGACAAGACTCTGTCTAGCTCTATGCAAAATTGTTCTCCAGTGACCAACTTGTTTGATCATCACACACATCCTTCAGAAGGCCCATGTCCAAACACTGAAGGTCTGATCCAGGTACGAGGGCTGCTGCTTATGGTTGTATCTTGCCAGGGTACAAAGAAGAGGTGTTATTGCTGAGCTGTGTCTCTTAATGACTGCTAGTCAAACATCAGGCAGGAAGATGCAAGGAAGGACTACTTCCTCTAGTACTGTGCAGAGGTTAAACTCTGAACTGTTTGTATCAGCCTGTTTGGGTGACTCTTGCAAGGCAGTGAAGCTGACCTGAGGCTGGAGAAGCAGAGGGAAGACAGATGGACTCCTTGCAAGGAGCTGGGGATCCTCTCTTCCCCTTGGGCCTGAGGGCCCTGCTTCCCCAAGAGAGGACAGCTAATAGCTCCAGAGAGTCAGGAAGGAGCACAGCAAACCTTCTGCCTGCTCTTGCTTTTGAGAAGTGAAGGGCTCTGCTCAGCAGGTGGTGTCTCCCTGCACTTTTGTCATTTTTGCTCCCCTCTAATGGCCAAAGATCAGAGGGCCCCCTTTTTGGAGACTATGGTGTCACAGGCTGTGCTGACTGGCGCCAGAGGGTGCTCCAGGCAGGCTCACAATTACCCAGCACTGCACTGGGATAGGGTTTCCCACAGCTCCCATTGCTGGGGTTTATCCCTGCTTGCTGTTACATCTCCAAAGAAATGCACCTGTATCGTGGTTGCTGGGAGAAGGGGTTACAGCTAAACTTGGGAAAGAGAGAAATGAAGGCAAATCAGCAAATCTGCACAGGTCTCAGTCTCCATTGAGTGTGTCTTCCTGCTTACATCCCCAGTGGAAGCCCTCTGACTCTGACACTTGCACTGAAGCTCTTCCCCCTCCTTGGAGCAAGTTATGTCCACTGCCCTGGTTTTATCCAAACTAGCAAATCTTCTGCAGGCTGATCTCTATGAAGCCTCAATCTATGCAAAAATGTGCGTGCTCATGTGCTCAAAGCTTTTTCTTTTGAATAACTATACTATTTGCTGTGTTGCATTACTTGCTGTTGCCCTTTTTATAAAAGAAAGCTCTTCATTTGAAGTGCCAGAAAATTTAAATAATATCTCATTTGGATCAGCTAGGGATTATCATAGAATGGTTTGGGTTGGAAGGGACCTTTAAAGATCATCCAGTCTCAACCCCCCTGAAACGAGCATTTACATCAGGTTGCTCAGAGCCCTGTTCAACTTTGCATCTTTTCAGAGACCATCTCTCTCGGCAATCTCTTTCACTGTTTCACCACTTACGTGGGCATAAACTTTGTATTAGCTGAATGTAACCCTAACAGCCCAGGGTAAATCCTCCAGCACCTTCCATCAAGCTCTTGCTGCAATGTGTTAAACACAGGCTCCTTTCCAAAGTTAGGGAATCAATCATGAGAGAAAGTTTGTTTCCTTATCCTTACCATGTCTTCCCAGCTATTAAATCTACTTAAGCCAAACTGCAGTGTGTGTAATCAAACCGTGCCCTGCCTGCTATGCCACCTCTGTTGGTGTCAGAAAGGTTAAAAGATATTTTGATCAAGAATGTGAAGATTGTTCTTTGTTTTTGTAGTGTGGTCAATGTGGTGAAGAAGCTGCCCCTGGGATGGCCCATCTATGAAATCATATGCTCTGCAGTCAAGAGGGACATATGAATCAGGGCATGGTCCTAAGCTTTGATGAAAGCTTGCAGTGCTTGTGCAAGGAGATCCTTCAATGTCTTTCTCTGCTCCAATCTGTAAATCACAAGTAACAATCATAGGCAGTCAAATAAGCTGATTTGGAGGTGGTTATGTGCCATCTTGGCCTTCTCAGCCTTGCCTCCTGTGCAGAAAACTGTCTGTCCTCTGCACTGGTGGGGATGGCAGCGTAGCTCAGATCACCGAGGGCCTCTTTGAGTGAGGCTGACTCTGAGCACACTCACTCTTTTCCCGCAGAGCCTGTCAGGGGTCTCATATTTAAGGCCAGCCTGAACAGGCATATCCTACCTGGAATTAAAATAACTTAAAAAAAAAAATTAACCACTCTGCATCCTCTTTTCCCTGTCCCCACCTCTGTGGAGCAGGTAGGTAGTTGGTGGCAGTACAGTGACAGAGTCAGTTAGCCAACCAGCAGTGTGTGGTGGACACACTGCTCCTGTTCCCCACAGTGATCATGTTTTGCTCCATCCTAATTAGTGTAGCTGCTCTTTTGACTCCTGCCACGTATCCACTGTGTTTAAGTCCTTCTACAAACTGCTCTGTACAGTCTTTTTTGTGACACGTGCCATGGCAGTGGTTGATCTGCAAGGCCAGGGAACTGTAAATGCTTCTTGTCCTTTACCTATCCTAAAGCTTTGGATTCATTGATTTGTGAGATTCTTAGGAAAATGATTACCTACTCCATAGAAACCACTTCCTGCATTTTGGATCCTACCAGGATTTGGCATGCTGTTACTCATCCTGAATGGTACCTGGAGTCTTTCACAAACAGCTACATGCTCTTCAGTCTCGATGGAAGGCGAACATGCTACCCACCACTAAGTCAGTTTGTTGTTTACTGTACTGTTATAGGAAATTTATTTTAACATTTGGAGTCTGAAATGTGATATTTGTGCAAAAATCAATTATCTTGTAATCTCAACCCTAGGGCAAATGCGACTGTAGATGATGCTCAGTCACCATATCAGAAACTAGTCCTCCCTCTGTATGTATTGGTGAAAAAGTGAATCTTTACCAGAAAACTGAAACTCTTGTTGCAAATAGCAATTTGAGCTTTAAATGAGCATTTAATTTATTTAGGGCTACCTCAAAGAAGAATGGAATGCTGTAGAAGCAGTCTAGTGAGAAACCTGCTCTCCAGAAGTATCCACAGTCTTATTTCATGGTCCTCAGGAAATTGTCCTTTCTCTCTGAGGTCCCACCTAGCCATCGTGGCCTCTGAATAAAGGCATGGAGGCTTCTACTCCATAGTCTCTGTCTCCTCCCCACTCATGTGAAGGACAGAAGAACGTAGTGCTCCTCTCTCACTAATTCAGGATTGCAGCCCTGATGTGCCAGCTGTCTGTGAAGTGTTGCTGGGGCTCTGCTTCCTCACCTGCAGGGTCTGAGCTCTGTGCAACTCACTGTGATATGTGAAAATAAGCTCATCTGTTTATTTGGAAGTCACTATGATGTCCATGTTGCATGTCAGCTTGTAAAGTATCCTGAGTCCAGCAGTGGTTCTGAGCACAGTGCCAGTGTCTGGGCACTGGACTTGGCAGCTCTCTGCATGCTAGCCCACCCAGATCTGGGAGTGCAGACAGGTGTATTTGACATTGTGGAGGCAAGAGGATAATCAGAATGTCGCAACTCTATCTGGATTGCTCAGGTAAGCTTTCAGTCCGTGAGAAAGCCCTGCCTTACTAAGCAAGAGAGGGATCTTGGAGGATGCCAAGAGCCTCATCCTTTCTGTCTGCCTCTGTTCTTTACGTGTGTTGTTCTTGTTCCCTTCTGCCAAAGACGCAGTAGGGGAGGGCTCTCCACCAGCTGCCTATTCAGGAGGTACCAAACAGCTCAAGTCATGAGCTCCTCCTGTAACTGAACACGCCACCACCTCAGAGATGGATGGACAGACCTGCTCTTGGAGAGGCAGTGTTCTTGTTCATGTGGCATGAAGCAGTTTCAAAATGAAAACTTTAACTACTGAATAAAGGAATAAGAAATTATGTCAGTATCAGCACCTTTTCTACTCAGCTAATCCAACTTACTCTTGCATCTCCCAAGATCTCTTGTGATATAGTGTCTTACATAAAGGAGACCTTGTTTAACAATTGTTAAAGGTAACAAAGCAGGTATTTTGTACTTGTTGTGCCTCAAGCAGCTAACCACCATACTCCATCTGAGAACAGCAAATCCACAGGCAACATGCAGGCAAAGGAGTCAGCAACAGTGAAACTGTTGTTGAGAGCATGAAGAGGGATAAATTTATAAGGTCCCCAACATGGCTCTGCTGCTGAATAATGAGACTGAATGTCAACTTGTATGCATTAGAAACTAGTGCAAAAAGTACCCTGCTTGTGTGGCTGCACCTAGTCTTTGGTGTGTAGAAGCCCTTGCAGCAGATGAAAGCTGTCTTCAGCATGTACCTGAGTATTCTGCTTAGTGATGCTACTGCCCAAAGCAGGTGATGAAAGGTGAAAGACAGGTGACCTGGGATGGTGACTGTACAGTGCTTGAGCTGCAGTCTTCTGGAAGAGACAGGACCTCCTGGGAGCTGGAAAAACACTAATGTGAGAGCTGTGCAAGGCACAGTGGGAGCTCATGCTACATACGGGATGTTCTCTCTGTGCGTGGTATGGGGAAAATACTGCTGTTGACATGTATAAGCTGACCTTTCTACAGAAACTTCCAAGTGCTCTACAAAAGAGGGAGTGTAAGTCAGGGATGGTGCAAAAATCACCAAGGGATTTTAATTCCTATATGTCAAATTCTTCCTCATTTTCTCACACTACTGCACTATCAAATGCAGGGCAAATTGTAGATGCCCCATTCCTGCAACGTTTGAGGCCAGGCTGGATGGGGCCTTGAGCAACCTGGTTTAGTGGAATATCAAAACAGAGAGGTTGGAAACAAATGATCTTTAAGGTCCCTTCCAACCCAAACCATTCTATGATTCTATGAAATGTCTCATCAAGGGAAATGTTCACCTCGTGCTTGAAGAGTCAGCAGTTAAGCAGTGACTTCTGTACAAGTGCATTGATGCCTGTATGGGGCAAAGTCTCTCCAGCTCTGTGAGCTTTGTAGGGTGCTGCTGTTGTACACATGTAAACACGTGATACCTGGGTGAAATACCAAGCTGAGTGAAGTGACCGGAGGGTGCAATGAGATATGCTGTGTTTAGGGGATTTTGACTATATTGGAACCATTTTCAGCTGCAGGAACCTAAGTAGGAGATTACTTAGAGCCCATTTAATCTGCAGCAGCCGTGGCCAGATGCTGCAGTCTATGGTGAAGCAGGCACAACAGCTAACCACAGTCAGGGTAAGGATATTTCTGCCTGTTGTTGGTGACAGTGTTGCTATTATCCCGCACATCTGCTGAGGGGCGAGCTGGGATGGGTGGGTCAGGTACCCAGTGAGTGGGAGGGCCCTCTTCACCTCCCTCCCCCCTCTCCCCTACCCCCAGCCCGGTGGGGAGACTCTCACTCCCTGTGCTGGGCAGGGAGAGGGAGGCTCCGGTCTCCCCGTCGGGCCGGGAAGTCCCCAGTCCCTCCTCCTCCCGCCGCCCCCGGTGTGATGTTGGGGCGGAGCGCATTCCCGGGACTATATCCACCGGTGCGGGGTGGGGGAGCGGCTGATTTTGGGTTGCGCCCAGGGATGCTCGATATGGAGCCGAACGTTGACCCGTCGGAGCTGCAGCCGCTGGGAGAGTATGAGTTCGAGAAGAACTTCAATTCGCTGGCAGCCAGGAAATGGATGGTGGAGAATCGGTGAGAGGAAAGGGGGTTGCAGCTCCGATGCACCCCAGACGCCGGGTAGCCCCATCGGGTCCTGCCGTTTCTAGCAGGACAGGTGTGGGGGTCCTCAGTTCCGAGGAGGAGGAGGTTGCACACCTGAGGCTGTTGAGGAAGGGCTGCAGCAGTGCATGGGGCAGAGCAAACAGTGGTCCAGGTGGTGCTGCAGCCTGTAGGGAGGTGGTGATGTGTCAAGAGGGCAAAGAGCGGCCATGGGATGGCCGCTGCAGCCCTTGCACCGGCAAATTGGGTACTCAGTCCTGACATGCCGCCGAAAAGCCTTGGAAAGGAGTGGGACATAACACAAGGCACTTGAGGCTCTAGCTTACTGATGCAACTGGCCTTTTTAGACATCCTGCATAGGCATCCTCTGCCTTATCGAGTCTCATGTGTAAATGGATAAAATGCATTGAAGTGTTTGCTTGGGATCCTGCTCATAGGCAGAACCTGTCTCATCCCATCAAGGTTTTGTGGAAATCTCCATGATGTAGCAGTTCACTTTCTTTTCTGCAGCCCCCATAGTTTTTTCTTGCTAGCTCTACTCACTGTCAGGGCAGGTTTTCTTCCAAGCCCAACCTTAAGACAAGAATGGGAGATCCTTTGTTTCTAGGTGAGAGCACTTCACTGGGGCTACAGAAGTCTGGCTGAAAATAGGTCGTTCTGGGTCTTTTCCTGATGGCTCCCTCTCCTCTACATGCAGGTACAAGGCTTTAATTGTTGGTGCTGTTTATTTGATCCTGGTCTTTGGAATCCAGCATTTCATGAAGGAGCGGAGAGCCTACCACCTGCGGACACCACTGGCCCTGTGGTCCTTTGGTCTGACCTTGTTCAGGTAAGAGCCTTTACTAAAACTGTAGAGACCAGCTGTAGACCTTCCCTAAGGAGTGCATTGATGGAAAAATCTGGATATCCATGATGTCACTAGGGAAATAAACTATTTTTTCCCCCCATGAAGGCCCTTTCCAACTCGGAAGTGACCTGCTCATACAAGTAATTTGTTTCCCATCAAAAATATTCCAGCAAGTGGAATGAGTTGCAAAAGGACCTCTGGGGACTATACTTGAAAATCATTAGTGGGTAGATATGAACGTGAAGCCTGCAAAAGCAGAGATCCTCCCTTATTCAAAGAATGCCTATCAATTACAAGTTTGATTTGAGGTCTATTACTCTTTGAAATTGTTTCCCCACCACCACCTTTCTCTAATCCTGTTGTGTAGGAAGTGGGGAAAATTCTGCTATGCTCACAGAAGCCCTGAAGATTAATCTAAAATATTTGTTTTCAAACTGTCCAGTCTCACAGTACTGGTTTCCTGCGGTGGCTGTGAGACTGTTTCAGCCCGTGCTCTGTAATTATAAACAAGCAGATGTCAATTTTTCAGAATTCCCCTTATTTCCACACCTCTTTCTGTCCGTTTGGTGAGACAGAGAGAAATTAGACTGCTGCCTCTAACTCCGGTTGGCTTTGATCAAGTCAAAGGGACACCGGTTATCCTCTGTTAGGGCTGGGCATGGCAGTGGTCTGTAAAATCACAAGTTGTGTGAGAGGGGAGATCAAGGGGTGACTGTTCATGGTCTGTTCAGAGACAAGCTCATGCAGATAAAACACAAGGGTTGATAACAAAGATAAAATAGTATTTCTTCTCATAAGCTGTAGGCATTGCCTGCCACAGGACTGTAAATGCTCCCTGGGCATGTCCTGTGGGCCCATGTCAAGAGGTGGAACATCAGGACAATTGTCCCCCTTTTCTGATCAGTGGCAGCTTTTGCTCAAGTGCCCTATCAAGCAGTGGAAGCAGGGAGTGTAACAAGGGAGCACTCTTTGATGCTCAGACCTTGGCTGCTGCCACCCTCCAGGAGCTGCATGGTGGCACCAGGCAAGCTGAAGAGCTGTGTTGGTGGCTCACAACCTACTTACTCCTTGTGTCTTGCTGCTGTTCTGGTGGGACCAGCAGCCTTTCACTGCTCTGTCTTGCAGGAATATCCTGGCTAAATGGTGTTGGGCAAGCCTGTGCCCAGCAGACAGAGAGCTAAAACCTTCTGGGAAGTAAAAGAAGACAACAGTTTGTTTTGCTCTCCCTGAGACTACCCTGGGTATCGAGATGGAGTTAGCTGAATATCCTTGGGTGCAGAGATGTCAGAGGCTCTGGGCCCTGAGCAAAGTTTCAGCTCTTTTCTGGTTTTCTTGCAGTGTCATTGGAGCCTGGCGGGTCTGGAAGCAAATGGTCTTCCTCCTTCTTACTAAGGGATTTAAGCAATCAGTGTGTAGTCAATCTGTCTACATTCACCCTGTCTCCAAACTTTGGGTCTGTTTATTTGCACTGAGCAAACTCGTGGAACTGGGTGAGTCTGAAACTTCTCCTTATCCTATGTGTCCATAAATGTTACTTGGTTGTTCAGCCTTGCATGTGTCACTCGTTTTCTTGCTCCCTCACATGATATGCTTGCTCTCCACGGGGTTGCAGCCTGATGTTATCACTCTAGTTTGATCCCCAGGCCAGTGCCTGGACTAGGCAATTCTGCCTTGGAATGACTGCAGTGAGGGGGCAGCAGGCAGGCAGACTGGGAAGGGCTGGGCTTTCCACCCAATTTCCATCCAAAGAAGTAAAGAAGAGCTGCTCTGAAGTGCTGTGTGGGTAGAGGTAGGTAAGCAAGCCTAGGGCAAGGGACTCTTGTACTACAAACATGCCAGCAGGTGGGGTGCCTAAATGATTTTTTTCAATACAGCCTATTTCAATGCAAACTTAGGTTTTGGTGGGATCAAGCCACATAATGGCTTCAGTATTGAAGCTTGCTTGTTCTGCCTCATGTGAAAACTTGTGCAACTTTCACCTAACTAACAATGCAACTCTCTCCCAACTCAAGGTGACACTGTGTTCATTGTTCTCCGGAAAAAGAAGCTCATCTTTGTCCACTGGTATCACCATTTAACCGCAGCACTTGTAACCTGGTTTAGCTATAATGATATGGTGGCTGGTGGTGGCTGGGTTACAGCCTTGAACCTCAGTGTCCATGCTCTCACATACTGCTACTACACTGTGACAGCCACGGGCATCCGGGTACCCAGACCCATCGCCATGATCATCACCACTTCACAAATGGTGCAGATGACGGGATTTGTAATAATGAACGTCTTTTTGTCCTTCTGGAAGGATGATAAGGTCTGCCACACCACCTGGCCACTACTTCTCTGTTCATCCTGGATTTATACCACTTTACTGGTACTCTTTTGCAACTTCTTCTTCAAAACTTATCTGAGTTGCACACGGAAATCAAAGGGGGAGTAAAACCAGGGACAGAAGAAGAGAGGGGGGTGGGGGTGGGGAGAGAGGGAAAGGGGAAACTTTTCACTTCTTACTGGATCTCAGGTGCCTGATGGGATGGGTGTGATGAGGGTTAGGAAGAGGTCACTGTGGATAAGAGCCTTCAGATCAACTTGTGCATTGGCCTTTGGTGTGTCTGCCTTGCAGTGGGGGGCATGCCAGAGTGAGGTGTGAGTTTTTGCAGGCTGGTAACAGGAGAAGGGGGAAGTAGCTGGGGGCTGGAGACCTTGGAGCTGTGGTTCTGCATTTTCTTCTTTGCATCACTTGCGTATGCCTTGTGCCTCGCCTCCTTCCCAGGGACTGATAGGATCCTGCATGTCCCAAGACTCTCCTTGGGAAAAAGGTAGGGAAAGTCCTCTGAAAACAGCACTACCCTCTCCATGATGCCTGGTTCTGGGGCAGAGCAGGAGAACAGAGCCCAAATCTACTGCTACTTTGTGTGGGGGGCAGCCCCAATAGGTTATTGGTGGGAACAGCACTAAGATGGAAAATCCCTGCTGTTCTGTAAGGTTGCATTGGGAGGGGCTCTGTGCAGGCTCTCCCTTTTTCTCTGTGGCATGAGGAACTGCATCCTGTGAACTTTAATGGCTGTTATCTGTGTGTGCCTTTTGTACAATATTAAACAATCTATTTAACTTGACTAGTTACTGCCTCAGACTCTAGGAGCTAAGCAGGGTCCAGCTCTGCCCTGCAGACTGTGCCAAGCAATGCCAATGGTCCCAGCCCAGGGCCAGCCCTGTGGGCTTCAGGCAGAAGGGACCCAGAATCAACTCCTCTCAGAGGACTTCTGCCACTGTGTGATGTGTCAAAATGACTAATAAATGTTGTCATATGGATTGATTGATTAATTTTTTTTTTTTATGCCTTTTTTGTACTTGACCTTTGTACAGAACTGTGAGAGAAGCTTTGCTTTCTCATCAAGTCCAGCCTTCAACCCAGCACTTCCACTGTAACCCCTAAAACAGTAAACCACATCACCCAGCATCAGATCCAGAAATCTCTTAAACGCTTCCAGGGATGGTGACTCTACCACCTCTGTGGGCAATCTATTCCAGGCCTGAGCCCCCTAACAGTGAAAAAAAATTTTCTAATCTGAATTTCCCGTCTCAGCTTTAGGCCATTTTCTCTAATCCTTTCACTGCAGGCACGGTAGAAGAGACTAGTCCCACCTCACTACAACCTCCTTTCGGGTAGTTGTAGAGTGTGATAAGGTCTCCCCTGATCTTCCTCTTCTCAAGACTAAACAAACCCAGCTCCCTCAGCCATTCATAAGACATGTTTTCTAGTCCTTTCACAAGCCTTGTTGCCCTTTGCTGGACACACTTCAGCAGCTCAATGTCCTTTTCAAAGTGAGGGCCCAGAACTGAACGCAGCACTCGAGGTGTGGCCTCACCAGGGCTGAGTACAGGGGGATGATCACTGCCCTAGTCCTGCTGGCTACACTATTCTTGATACAGGCCAGGAAGTCACTGGCCTTCTTGGCCACCTGGGCCCACTGCTGGCTCATGTTGAGCCAGCTGTCAATCAGCACCCCCAAGTCCCTTTCTGCCAAACAGCTCTCAAGCTGCTCCCCACCAGCCTATAGTGCTGCATGGGGTTTCTGTGACCCAAGTGTGGGACCCAGCACTTTACCCTGTGGAACCTTATGCAGTTGTTCTTAGCCCACTGATCAAGTCTGTCTGGGTCTTTCTGTAGAGCCTTCCTACCTTCTAGCAGATCATTCAACTTAGTGGCATCTGCAGATTTACTGAGGGTGCACTCCATCCCTGTGTCCAGATCATCAATAAAGAAGTTAAACAGGACCAGCCCCAAAACTGAGCCCTGAGGATCAGCAGTAGTGACTGTCCACCGACTGGATTTTGCTCCATTCACCACAACTCTCTCGGCCCGGCCAGACACAAAATATCAAAGAAGTGGTATTTCCACGGTTACTGTTTTTCTGCCTAAAATGCCCGACATGTTTTTGGTGCTTCAGAGGTGATGCTGTGTGGGATAAGTGAGCTATCCAACTACCCTTTCTCTGCTGGTGCTGCCCCACTCAGCAGTGCAGAGCAGGGCACTGGAGGCAGGGCTCTGCATCTCCAGAAGGCTTCACCTCTGGAAGAGCTCTTTGTAGGTCCATCCCTGCATGCTGTTAGGGTAGGAAGTATCTTTCATGGGGCAGGAATCAACCCAGCAGAAGGAGGGTTTGCTGAGGGTGTCTTGTAAAGGCCATCTCTCTCCCTCCAAGAGGTACTGCAACTCTTCAGATAGCCACATCCATCCACACAGAATATGAGGGTACCCCCTTTCCAATGCTGCCTTGCCCCACCTGCCCTACACCCTTCCCAGGGAACACACACCATCGGCAAGCCCAGCATTAGCCCCTTTGCTCTGCTGTTCTCTGGCTAAACAAGAGATAGCAGTAAATTTCCCAGACACAGGAAGGGGAAGACTTTTATTTCTCCTGTGTTTTATATTGCTACTGCTCTTTGGAAAGTTGCTCACCCACAGCTCAGCAGTAAAGTGGTGGTGCTTGCTGGTGCTTGGGGAGCTAATAACAGCACTCTCCTTTCCCAGGTCAGTGCTATTTCCCTGAAGCTCTCTGGAAATGACTACTCCTGGTACTCTGTGAAGAAAAGTCCTTATGTGTGCTGGTGAGCTGAAGCAGACAGCGGGCATGCTTTGGAGGGGATGTATCTTGAGGATTTGTCTATTTTTGCTGGTGGTGTGGTTTTTGTTGTTGTTGTTGTTGTTTTTGTTTTTTGGCGGGGGGGGGTGTTTCTTTTTGTGTTTGTTTTACCTTGAGGGCATGAAGAGGAATCGGTTGCCTCTCATGCAGGAGTCACTGCTCAGGGGGAGCTGTGGTCCCCATTGAAGGCGTCTTTGAGGACCCTTGCACAGCTGGAGCAGCTTGGCTTAGGGACAGCCGAAGGGATGTGTGGAGGCTGCGGGATGCAGGGGAGCAGCCTTGCAGCTCTGGCACGGGCCGGGCAGAGGACGTGCTGCGGGGAGGAGGGTTTCCCGGGGACGGGAGTAGACGGGGCCCCAGGTTGCGAGAGCTGATGAAGCAGGGTTATGGAGCCAGCGGGGAGCAAGGGGGGCGATTTTTTCCGGAGGCTGTATCCGTCCGGGACGCCGGGCAGGAGCGCGGCGCTCACCGGCACCCGCTGCCCGCCGCTAGGTGACACCCGCCGCCCGTGCTGCCCGGCGGCAACGGGGTCCGGAACGGCGACCGAGACAGAAATTAGAGCCACTCTTACAGCTGTGGGTCTACCTGAGCCCAGTTCTTAACACCCGCAGCAGGGACTCGGGTGTTCGCATCCACCCCGCAGTTCGGGGCTCTGCTGAGAGGACGCACTAAGCACGGGGAATCAGAAAACATCCTCCGCTGTATGAACAAGAGGATTCCAAACAGGGTCTGTGCTGTGCTGCTGTTTGTCGGAGGGGAAGCACCGACGGTAGCCACTGAGGACATCCAACTGTTCGGTGCACATTGCCTTAGCCTTCAGACTCGGACAGCTACGGGGAAACGTAGAGCACGAGCCATGCCGGTGATGGGGGCTAAAGGCTGTCCTTGAATAAGAAAAGTGCAAGGAAGAGAGTATTTAGATAAACAAGAGTTTTTCAGACCATCTGGGTGTGGTGAACTTCACACAAAGCAATCCCAGAATTAGTCATTGTTATCTTTGAGAATTCCTGAGGGACACTGAAACTTGGAAATACTGTAAAATGCAAGCTTTGTATCCCCTCTTCAAAATGGGGACTGGAACCAAAAGCCAGGGACTGTTCATAGTTAAATCCCAGCCCCATCACCACCCAAAAAATGCTAGAACAAATAATCTCACTATTTGTAAGCAGGGGAGGTATATGGACCCATCAAGAACAGGATCTGGTCAAAATAATACAAATTTCCTTTATGACAGGACAATGGCATGGTAAAGAAGAGCCCTTGCTGCCACCTAGATGAGATATTGGGTATGAACAAAACCCACTGAATAATTATAACCAGACGGTTATCCACAGTTCACTGTTGAAAAGGAAGGGGTCTCTTGAGTGAGGCTCAGGGACATCTGTTCCAGGACTGGTTTTGCTCAGCGTTTCCATTAATGACCCTGATGATGGAGGAGAATGTGCACTTGCTAAATCTGCATATTGGGAAGTATCCAGTGACAAAGTTATCTGCCTAACAGGTCTTCAGAATAAGCAGGGCCCTGCTAAAAATGACCTGCTTTGTTTACTGTACTAAGAAGATATAGCTGTGAACGTACTGGGGACTTGTGTGGGAGAGAGAGGTCCTGGAGGAGGTCTGTAGTACACCTGTTGTAAACCTGCTGTGTTTGTGCTGGACCAGAGAGCATGATGTTCCTGTCCTGGCCCCACGGGGAGGGAGCCGAATGCGGAAGGCTGTACTGGCCCAGCTGCATCAGGAAGGCGGGTGGCATTTGGACAACAGGGGATCTCTTCCAGAGCCCTCTGCTGCCAACTTGCTTACTTAGTTATTTGCTTTGGGCCATCTCTGTTTTCTGCAGATTTTAAGGTTTTCCTGTGGCTGTGTCAGTCATTAGGTCACTGTACAAAGTGCTCTCAGCTCAGAGCTGGTGTGTGGTTTGTCACCTGGTCTGGATCCTACACGGTGCAACACCTTTGACTGCAGAGACAGACCACAACATCTTCTCCGTACAGCATTGGGAAGGAGAAACTTGAGCCAACGAGGCCAGCCTGCAGAGCCACTGGCCACACACACTGGCATGTACCAGTTACCTCGTGCAGGTACTGACTGAGTTTGTCCTGTTTAGAAATCAGAGTGGTCTGGAGTAATGTTAATTGAAATGACTGCATAGAAAACCTCAGGCTGAAAAATCAGTAGCTAAAATAAGTCTTGACTTTTCCCCACTGGCTCCCAAGGAAGATAATGAGAAACGTGCTGGAGTTGGCCTTCTGCTCTGCATAGTCGGGTATATCTTTCAGCCACTGAATCCTGCAACAGTCAGCAGCAGCCAGCCTTGTACAGCCCTACCCCATCCCAACCAAACCTCATCTTCTCCGTGGGACAAGTAGAGGATCTTCACAAGCATGGAAAACCACCAAAGTTACACCAAAACTGTGCAAGGCAAAGCACACCTTTGATGAAGAGGGAAGGAGGAGCTCACTTTACTTTTGGGTTCTGATGCAGGGAAGAGAAAGGAGCATTTTCTTTCTCTCCACAGACACACCACACAAGTGAAAGGGAAGCTGGATCTCCCTTCAAATTCTTCTCCAGGCAAAGCTGCATCTTTATGAAAGACGCTTATTCCAGCTTTGCCATGTTCCCACCTGTGCTTGAGTCCAGCACAGGGTGGAGGGGCAGGGTGTATGGAAAAGGAGGAGGGGAAGGATTGGGGTGTGTAAAGAGCTCAGCTCCTCATCAAGGCAGTAGGAGAGGATTGTGGAACCACCTGGCTTAGGTTATCAGGGAGAGGAGTTGGACTCAGCTGTGAATCAGGCTCAGTGGAGGAGAGGATATTAGAGAGAAGCCCAGGCCCTTCTTTCTTCCCTTAGGTGAAAGAGCCATGTCAGAGAAGGGAATTAAGCACAATAGCACCAAGGTGAGGTGTGTATTTGGTGGAAAGGCTGCTGGATGGCAGTTCTAGCACAGAAAGGAGATTAATCACTGAAGGTACCTCAGCAGCACTGGTGCCCAGCAGCAAGGTAGGATCCAGAAAGGTCTTGTCTACGGATTATATGTTTACACTTGACCTTTGAATGCATGTCACAGATAGGGTTGTGCTTCCACTGGTAGCTGTTTCATTAGGGTTACTTGGCTCCCTCATTTTGGGTTAGCTCAGAGCAAAAAATAATTTGTTACAGTGATGGTGGGCTGACACTTGTGACTGCTTTCAGCATGTGCTCACCAATACCTTCAATAGTAACTACTCCCTGTGGAATACGCTTTAGCCAAGACTAAACCGTTTATATGCTTTGCTTGTGAGAGAGCACTTCCTGTGTCCCAGTGAGGAACCATGCTTAACAAAGAACTTGCTTTCTCTCTGCATGCTAACATTGCAGGAACATGGTTTATGCCAGATTTGCCTGTCCTGTTCTTCCAGGTAGGATAGTTTGTTGTAAAGAGATGTTGGGGTTGTTTTTTTTCTTTCTTAAGAGAAAAAAATTGGGTTGTTCTTTCCCCTTAGAGCTTGTACCTGATGAAGGGAAAGGTGTTTGCACTAAGTAGGGATGTCCTGCTCCCCTGCTGCATGTGGAGCTTCCTGGGGCCTATGGAGAGACCTTCCGCATCCCTCTGCATTGGCTGAAGCAGCAGGTTCCCCAGGTGCATATGTATCTTGGGAGGGCAACCTCTGTTTTACAGCTTTCCCAATAGAAACTGAGCAGGGCAGGTTGCTGCTGCTGGCCTCTCCCCTGGGGACCACTGCTCAGAGCAGGAGTGCCTGGGGGGATCCCCCTGCCCTGGGCTGCGGGGGCACAAAGGTGCTGGCCCCATCCTGCACAGTGAGGAAGCCTGAGCCAGGAGAGGCTCAACCTTCCTGCTGCAGTGGGTGCATGCAGGATGCTCACTCTTGCCTGGGATGCTGGCACTTGATTTCAAAATCTTCAGATGCAGGTCTGTGCTCTCAATAACCAGACAAGCAGAAGCTTAAAGGGATTGTGCCAACTTTTATTTTATTATCTTTTTTGGAAATGGGATTTGGAGAAGGGAAGGGAAGGAGATGTGCAAGGAGGAGCTGATGGTTGCAAAAAGGGATGTTTTGGATGTACACTGGCAAAAGTGTTTATGTCTGACTGGAAGTGACTGAGGCAGTAACGCATGACAGGCAGGACACTGCCTCAGTGGATGTGCTTCCTTTACAAGGTTTTTGGTTTTAAGGTCTATTTTGTAGGTTATTTCACATAAAAAACAAAAAAAGCATATTTTAATGTCTATATATGTATTTGTATATATATGATATATATATATACAGACACATAGTTTATATTCTTACAACCCCCAGCTCCTAAAGACTTCAAGTCTGAAGGGCCATATATATGTATTATAAAGAGAGATGCCAATCAAGTGAGACAAGGCTTTCTTACTGGCTTCATTATCCTTATGATAAATAAATGGGCAGGATATCTTTAACTGAAGTTTTGTCCATGTGCAGAGAAAATGGGTCAGCCAAGCACCAAATGGCACCACGCACATTGTCCTGTCTCTGGCTATTCCCTGCAGGGGTGAAGTGTGGCTGACTGTTCTGTTCCAGGGATTTGCGGGGCTTACCCCTGTGGGGTTTGGAGAGGCAGATTGAAACATACTTGGTTCTGCTGCCCATGGGTCAGGCACCCTGCATGTTGGGGCTCCTATTTCTCCATTAGGGCTTCCAGTAGACTGTTTTGGTTTCTTTATGGAGGAGGAGTTTTGGTAGGCAAGAAGGGAAGGGGTTTTGAAAGGGAAAGACAGTCAAAATTCACCATACGATAGACAAATCTTCATAAAGGTTCGTCTGCCTGCTCATTTCTCTCTCTCTCTCTCTCTCTCTCTCCCTCTCCCTCTTACGCTCTCATGTTCACTCTCATTCTCTGCAGGACGTACGCTGTCGTAGGGCTAAAGGTCTCCTTTTGTCAGGCTAAGGTCCAGTCCCTGGTCGGCAGAGGGCAGCCCTTCATACGGGCCTGTCCACGGCGTATTGGCAAGGGCTCAGGTTGGAAGCTGCCGTCTGCACTGCCGGGTAGGTGAAGTTGGCGTGCTGCTTGGCCTTCAGCCGCAGGCTGGCCAGGCTGGAGTTGCACGTGTCCCTGTACATGTAGGGGCTGGCTGTTGAGGCGTAAGGACAGGCACTGGATGAGACAGCAGAGTTGAGGCTCGGGCTGTTCAGGTTGTTAATGTTTCCCAGGTTGTTGAGGCTAGAGGCTGGCACTCCGGTCACTGCAGAAGGGACCATGGATGAAGGCATGGTCATTGAGGTGATGGAGCTGGGTGGGGAGAACATGGGCTGGGAGGAGAGGGGACTGACGTTCATGGAGTTGAAGAATGGAAAGCTCTTGGCCGAGAGAGGGCTGGTGGCGAGCCCCTTGGTGGCCCAGTTGTTGTAGGAATAGCTGGAATACATGTCATCATAAGGCTGCATCAGTCCATTGAACTGGGCTCCGAAGCTGTTCTTGCACAGTTCAGCCTGTTGGTTCCTCTCTCGTTTCCTCCATTTAGCTCTGCGGTTTTTGAACCAGACCTGCAAGAGATAGAGGAGGAGGGCATGGAAATTGCTCTGGGCTGTCCTTGGAAGGGGCCTTGCCCTGGTTTCTTTGCCCAGCAAACCCAGAGCAAAGGGCTGGGGATGCTCCCAGGGAACTGGGAGGCTGAGCATCAGGAAAGAGTTTCAGCAAGATATCTGGGCTGCAGGGTCATCTCCCAGCAAGAATCATCACCTAGATCAAATTCCAACCACTGCCAATTCACAACACACAGAATAACCCACCTCACAACAAACAGATGCCTTTTCTAAGGGGAAAAGAGAGGAAAATACTTCTTGTATGTCCAAGTGACCAAAGCCAGAAGGTGGGGTTGGAGTTGTGTGACTTGGAGCAAAGTATTTGGGGGATGTGTCTTGAGAGCTGCTGAATGGAGAAAATAACCTCTCTCATTTTTACCTCAGGACCAGCTTGGGGTGGGGTGTTATAAGTCTGTCTTCTAACAGAAAAATCTGTTAGTGTTGGAGGGGCTCAAACAATATAAGTTCCTAGAGCATGGAAGCTGCTGGAAGGCTATTCACGGTGCTGCCAACTCGTATTTCTAGTAGCAGGGAGAAGCTCTCATTCCAGCTGGAGCAATGCCATACCATGCCTGTGATTGGAGAGAGGGTTGTGAACCCCAAACAATGCCCTCCAGCAGGGCTAGGGCTGGGAAATGATGGCACTGCAAGGAAGGGGTCTGCTAGGTTGAGGCAGCCAGCTGGTGGTGCTCTGTGGGGCAGAGCCTGGGCTTTGTGTCTCCCTGTGTAATTGCAAGGTAGCCTTGTTTGGGGAAGGCACCACCAGGATGGGGTGATATGTGTGTGGCTTGATGTGTCAAACCTCAAGTGTAGAGTTTGGTGAGGTGTTTCCAAGATAGAAATTTCCTAATGCTCCCTATTCCTTCCTTGGTTTAAGGACAGCTTTGTCCTTTTACCACAGCAGGCTTCTTCCCCACAAACTCAGGCCCAGGAAGGCGGAGGAGCTGCAGTCCTACCCGGACTCGTGCCTCTGTCAAGTTGGTCCAGACTGCAATCTCCTCCCTGGTGCTCATGTCTGGGTAACGGTTTCTCTGGAAAGTGGCTTCCAGCTCTTGGAGCTGCTGGCTGGTGAAGTGTGTCCTCTGCCTCCGCTGCTTCTTCTTGAGTGAGCCGTCTTCAGGGTTGGAGTCGTCCGTCTGGTTTTGCTGGGACTTCTCGGTGTCTGTGTGAGAAACAGAAAGATGGGAGAGATCGCCTCAGTTAACTTGAGGGCTTGGATGCAGCTGGGGAGCCTATCCTTGGAGCAATCAGTGCATGCTCAGTGAGGTCCCCCTCCACTTCAGCCACCACTTACGGTCCCATCTCCCTCCCTTGTCCTTGTGAGCAGGCATCCACCCTGCACCAAAAACAACGGCCCCTTGATGCAGCACAGCTTGCCCTCATTTAACTGTCATAATAGATATTATCTTCCAAGTGACTGGATTTAGATTTTCCAAAATTCCGGTCTCTGGTTTTCATTGGTTGCAGTTCACATGGGTGATAGTGGCAGAACTTACCCAGGTCAGCAGGTTCTTACTCTGCTTAAAACTGTCTGCCTAAGGTGCCCTCTAGAGAAACTGAAGAGAAATTGATGCTTATGGCACAGCAAAAGATCCAGTAATGTTGGGAACAAGGCAAATTGCCAATGACAGCAAGTTGAGGCTGTTCAGTAAACTAAACCTGAGAAACACAAATTTTCACCCTTCCTTCTTGCTCCTCTACCTTCCTACTTAGGTGCACATATATTGATCTTTAAAAAGTAGAAAAAGGCCTCTCTTAGACCTTACCACAAAGTACTCCAGCATCTGTCTTTCTTCCTGCCCTGGCCCTTCTCCTCACTCAGAGACTCCTCTCCTAGAGGCGATGTCTTTCATTTTGTTGCCCCTTAAATGAACATCTCAAAACTTTCCAGTGTTCACACTGGTATCTAACCGAAACATACAGCTCAGCTTCCTCCTGGGCATGGAGCCCATGTCTCAATGCTCAGCTTTGGGCTGCCGTGGCTGGAGGTGGGCAGCCAGGTGCTTCCCTGTGCCACAGCCCCTCCTGGTGCTCTGTAAACAGGGGCAGAATGAAAACTTAAGTATCTTTCCTGTAGTTGTCCTCCATAGATTGCCCAAATGCTCAAATGGGACATGTTCTTTTTTTGATGGAAGAAAGCTACAGCTTGTGTTTAATTCTGCTGAGAATCACGATGAGTCACCATAGGAGAAAATTATTCTAGTGAAAATAAATAATTTCTGATGTTCAACTCCTCCTACCTCTGATCTAGAAGCCAGGTGAAGTATTTCCAACTGAAAATCAGGTCTTCAGCAGGAGGAGAGGCATCCTTTTTTAGTGGGACATAGCTAAACTAAATAGAAATTATTGTGAATAAGCTCCCAAACTGTTCCACTCAGAAGAAAAACCTTTAAAAAAGACCTGACATCACTCTGCTGAAATTCAGATTCTTGTTTGGTTGTGGTTCTTTGAGTGGAAAGCTTAAAAGGATTCAAAGTCCAGAAAAATCTGAGCATGAAGGTGTCTGGTACAGCCCCTTGAAAAGCAGAGAAGCAAGAAAACAGTAGTGTGGAATACAGTTGAGAGAGGAGAAAAAGGGTTCCTCAAGTCAGATGGGTATGCTCTGGAAAACAGGCTCCATCTTTTCCATTTAGCTTTTATGGGGCATAGGGGGGAGGCTTAAAAGCATCTAAGCCCCAACAGAGAAAGGACTCTGCTGCAGGGCAGTGCTATGCCAACAACAGGTGCTTTAATGGAGCCCAGCCCTTGAAGATGCTCCTGTCTCAGGAACCTGGTGCTACTACCCCATTCCTGTGACAGCCTGTTAATTCAGAAATCTCTTCCTGCTGTTCCTGGAAAACCCTCCTTGTACTCCCTTTCTCCAAAGGGAGCAATGCTGGAGTCACAGGAGCATTTGCAGAAGGGGTGCTCGCTCTCAGCAGAGGAAGGCCTGAGTGTGGTCAGAGGTTTGCTTCTGTGGGGATGTCTTGCACTGACTGAAGCAATGTGGGCTCCCCACAGGCTCCTCACCACCCACCTCTGGTTCTGTGGCACATCTAATGCTATCCACCAAGAGGAATGTGAATGCAAGGAGAGCGAGATGGCCGTTGTTCACAGCAGCAGAATTCTGGTTCTTCCAAGCAGGAAGGTGCCCTGTCCTGTTCCCAGCGCCAGGACCAGCTTGTGTTTCCATCCAGGGTGTATCTGTACAAGAACTTTCACAGTGCGCTCTTGAAACAGACAAAGCCATAGAAACCGAAAAGTGGAACAAAAGAGCTGGCTGTGGTCTTGTGGTACGCTTCTCATTTCCATTGGCATTTTGTGTGGGGATCCCATGTTCAGCTGGACTCTTGGAAGCATGCTCTTAATGTGAATTTTTTGATAGTGGTTCTTGCCAAGGATATAAATCTGACTTCTCTAGCTGAATGCTCTAAACCAGTATTGGAAGTGGGGGAGTCATGCATTATCCATCTCCAAAACATTAAAAGGGGAGTGATGCCACCACATCTGAGCTAGTTATTAGGAATGGCTCGATACAGAAGAACTGACATCATTTGGTTTGTTTGTTCATCTGCTGAGCCTGGGTTAATTAGGAGCCTGATGCATAAAGGGAATATGTTCTCACCACAGTCCCTGACAAATATTTGTTTCCAAAGGGGCTGCTGTGAAGCAGGAGGCTGTGCCCTGATCAGGAGCTCCTGCTCAGGACTGCTTCTCTTCATGCAGGAAGAAACTATACCGAGAGGGAAGGAGAATGAAGGTACCACTGGCTTATGGGCTGCATCTAGGTGGAAAAGATCATCAAGTGTCTTGCTTTGGTATTCATCCTCTCAATACCTTCTGGTGTAGAACTTTTCATAAATCTTGTTAAGTCTAAGGAGAAGTAGGAATCCCCACTTCAAGCTGGGAAAAATTCCTGCAGTTACAAGTTCATCTTGTCCTCTTTGTTTCCATACCTGCTACCTGTGGCTCTTTCTGAGCATTGCTTATAGGGAGTGTTATTTTTTCTGCTTCCTCTCTATGCAAGGAAGAAGTGCTCTCTGTAAATGGGGCAGAGATTTGACATTGCAGTGGGGACCAGCAACGTGGCAACACAGAGAAAGAAGGGAGCCCACATAAAGGATGTGGGTGCCCTGAATCCATGCTGAGGAGCACAATATGGGGGAATATGGGGCAGTTCTTTACCTGCCTCACTCCTCATCCTTGCTCTCCTCCTACCTGTGCTGCCTGATGAAACCAACAGAAGAGGGTGTCACAAACCATGCCATACTACCAGGAAACACTTGAGATCCCTGAGAGCTGAGCTCAGACAAGCAAGGTTTGTGTTCACTTCCTCAGGATCTCTTACTCCGTGGATGAATGAAACAGGGCCAAAGAGAAGTAGGGAGGGTGCTCTCATGAGGAGAGTCAAGAAGTGCCAGAAGTGCAGTCGTGCCCTGTCCCAGGCAGCCCTCAGTAGCCAGCTCTGCTCTGCCTGACACTGCTGATGTGTGGCTGCCATCAGCCTTTGGTGCAAAGGCGCAAGCTGCCAGCCTCAGAGTGCAGGTAGAGCTTACAAACACTCACCTCCCAGAACCATTTTATTTCTAGACCATTTAAGACAGTGGGGAGGGATGTAGCCAGGCATCCAGCATTTATTGTCACCCCAGAATAGGTTGTGGAATATATCTCGTGCACATTCGCCCACTCAATGAAACGACTGTGGTCATAGCTGGAATTAGCTGCTCATGCCTAATGGAAAAAAAAGTCAGCGCCCAAATTGGCAGTTCTGTGGCATGCCACTTGGGAAGGCCACTTGAATGGAGACGCTGCCATGCATCCAAAGCAGCTGATGAGGAGTCACTGAGCTTGGGGATGTGCCCAACTAAGGTACAAGTGCAGTGGGGAATTTGGCGGGTGGATTCTCTGACCATAGTTATCCCACCGTAACTCCCTTCCTGTTACTTACTCTGGGGAATGTTAATCTGCATCATTACACTTATTAGCTTTTGCACATGGCTGAGCCCAGAGGCTTTACACGAAGAGCAGCAGGCTGTCCCCAGCCCTCACCTCCTCTCATGCTGGCACTGGCAGGAGCAGCTTTGCATTGTCCTGACACATCCAGAGTAACAAGGGATGAAGCAGTAACCAGACAGATGCAAAATCCAGGGGAAGCCAGAGTATTTGGTGGCTGATTTCTGAACCGGTGTGAATGGTGATGTTTCTTATTCAGAGTCTGATAAAAAATGCAGCAGACTTGGGGTTTGTTCAGCCTTTGGGAATGGTCAGAGGCATCTCCTGGGGAGAGCAACAGCCAGCTGCAGAGCCTTGCACCAAGGCACGGGTGAACAGGCTTTTTCAGTTAAAGCAGGAGCAAGACAGTGCTTCTGCTTCGCTTCCTCCTTATTGCCTGAACCTGGGAAATTCAGCCCATGGTTTACCTTTAGCATTGAAAGTTTAAACCTAAACAATTTGAACAGAGTTAAAAAAAACAAAAAAGGGCAGTTTAAAATTAGGTGTAGCTTTCTGTGCCTTGGATAAGATTTCCTGTGTTGTGGGGAGAGCTCTACTGCCCTGGGGATCCTGTTCAGGCAAATATAATAAAATCTTGCTTGGGCTGTGACCTGGCTTGCCTGGCTCCTGCCTGCCATGGGCTGTGCCCTCTGTGAGCAGGGGCTACCTGCAGCCAGGGCCAGGCAACCCCATGGCTGGGATGGTGCTCTTGCCCTCCCGATGGCTGTCACTGCCATATACACCCCTATGCCTTCTCCCTGCTTGCTGGGACATCCATGCTGCTATGGCATTGTGCTGGCTCCCGATACAACAGGAAGCTCAGCGTATCCCTGGGAGCCCTGCAGCTGGCTCCTGCAAGCCACTGGTGACCCAGATCGACCCCAAACGACAGGTCAGGGTCTTTCTTGAATCTTGAGCCTTGTACTCACCACTGTGGTCCTGCCCTTTGCAGCTGTGCTCGTGTTGAGGAGTTCCAGAGTCTGAGAGAGACAAGGCTGGGCTGCGAGCCTCTGCGTCTGCCAGAAGGTTGAAATCCATGGGGCAGGGATGGGTGGTGGGGGAGGAGGAATCTGAAAAACAGCAGTCACAGGGTGATCAGGGAGATGAATCTATGTGTGCGACCTCTCCCCATACCCTGCAGCAGGGACTTGCCAACCCTTGAGGAAAGGTCTAGGAAAAGCAAAGGATCCCTGTGTGATCCTTGGACCCCTTTGAGTTTCCTGGCTGAAAAATGGACATACCTGGCTTTCTGCTGAGCTTGTCTATAAATCAAAGATCATCTAGTGACACTTCTATTTGCAGCCTTCAGAGAAAGAGCCTCCAATTTATAGGTGACATTCAGACAGAAATAGCAACGCCAGGAGCATGCTGTGTAATGGAGATCTGAGGAAGTGGTTCTGGGCCAGCCAAGGGCTGTTAGCACCTTCCCCAGTCATCCCACCTCTCCCATCCTCCCTGCCCTCTTTCTCTCTTGCTCCTTCACAAGCTGGTCAAGCCCAATTAAAGCTGTCCAGAGAGCACTACATGCACACATCCCAAAAGAAAAGCACTCCTGTGCCTGGCACTGATAGGAAGGCACTTCTGCCTGCACAGCCTGCACTGCTACAAGCAGGAACCCAGGCAGTGTAAGTGGACTCCTTTGGGGTACATAAGGACCTCTGGAACCTGAATTGACACGGGAATCACATTACACGCCCTTGGGTGCCTGGGAACTAGTGATCCTGGCTGCAGAAGCAGTTCACTTCCAACCTTAGGTCATCCTGACTGAAGGCTCCTGATGTCCCCTCAAGTGACTGTTCTGTACTGGTGAGGCATCTGCCCTAGATGAAAGCATTCTATTAATTCTTTACAGAGAGAGTAATCAGCCATTGGAATGGGCTCCCCAGGGAAGTGGTGGATTCTCCATCCCTGGAGGTTTTCAAGACGAGGCTGGACGTGGCACTTAATGCCATGGTCTAGTAACCACAGTGGGGTTGGATCAAGGGTTGGACTTGATGATCTCCGAGGTCCTTTCCACCCATCTGATTCTATGATTCCAACTGGGAAGCTGTTGATGCTGCTCCACACAACTGCAGGAATCACTGTGACTCCTCAGCCACCTCTTTCCTCACCTCTCTGTCTCAAGATCAGTTATTCTCATGATTATTTTTTCATCTGCTTCCTTGGGGCCCCTCCACCTGTATTGTCCAGAGGAGCATGGCTGAGAGCACCATTTTATTCTGGACCACACTGGATGCTCATGAAGAAGCAGGTGTGAAGCAGTAAGTGCTCCAAGTCTGGCCACATCCCCTTGGAAAGGTGAGCTGGCCCTGTGCTAGCCCTTAATTTGAGTTTTGGATCATAACCCTGCCAAATGCAGGATGTTGCATTGTCACCAGTGCATGGTTTATGAAGGCTTGGAGGGGACCACAGTGGCTTCTGAAACTTCAGCCACCTCCAGCTGATACCTCCCCTTCCCAGCTAGGGATCCTCTCCCTCTGAAACATAACAGCAGCCAATGCACTATGCCAGGATCTGGGACCCCTGGGTTTAGGGAGGTTTGGACCAGGTGTTTGGGACTTCCAAACTGCATGTGGAGGTCAGTTGTGAAGACTGGATTCTAGCTGGAAGGATTGTGCAGCCCCTCAAATCTGTGCAGGTCAGGGAGGGAGCGTGCTGAAGGCAGTCTGGACTGTGCTAGTGTTTAGACATGTAAACAAGAGATTAATCACATAGCTGTTGCACCTCCTTTGGAGGTGTATGACAGTGACTAAGAATGTATTTTCAGAGCTGTCTAAAGCCTCCTGTCAATTTGTGCAAGGCTGCCACGAGGGCCCTTGGCAAGGCTGATCCCCATACCTGCAGCATGCTTCCCAGGCTGCGGTGAGAGGGCAGGGAGCCATTTCTAATGGTTATCTGGCTGGCTTCTGCAACTGATCTCACTCACAAAACTCCTAGCAGTTTTCCTTGCCCTCCCCTACACTTGATCTCCATTCCCAGCCTTTCCCAGGTACTGGAGGATCTGTCTCAACACTGGCCTCAGTTACTGCTCTCTGGAAGCAGCATCTAATGAAGGGCCCTGGTGCTGTTTCCCAGACCTTTGCCTTCCTCTGGGCTTCTCCTCTCCTGTGGGAGAGAAGTGGCAGGACTCCATCTTTGCCAGGCGGCTGGTTTCCATTTCCACCTCGTGGCGAGCCTGACCTTTGATGTCTGCCGGCTGTGTTAAGCTCCTGGCAGCAGCAGGGCACAGCCCTGTTGCTTTTTGCCGTGTGTACGTACATGAAGTGATGTGACAGGGGCTGTGTTTTCTTTAATACCTTTGCATGGAGTAGGGGGAGTCCATCTGCTGCTGATATTGCCATGGCTTTTAGCATTACTCTCAGAATTATGCAGAAACGCACAGTGAATTAATTCCATGGATTAAGTCTTGATTAAGATGTGTGTCACTTTGCTGTCTCAGAATTTATTAAGAGCCCTTCTTGAGGCTGCGGCAGATGGAATTTCTGCCCAATGTTTGTAGATGATAATTTCCCCTCTTCTACAGCCATTTGCATATGATTGCATCTGTCAAGCACAATTTCCTCTCTTCTAGGGCTTGACTCTGTACTGGACCAGATTTAAGGAGGAATTCAGATTCCTGTCTTGCTGTAACTCAAGGACAGTGCCCTTCTTTGCAGGGTCCTGTATGCTCTTTTTTGCACATCTTGCATTGCTTTCATCTGTGCAAACTAAAGTGAAGATAGAAAAAACAGGGGGTGGTATCTTAGAGCTGGTTCCATAAGTGTAAAGGACAACACAAGGTACAGGGCCCAGGGGAACCCAATCCTGCCACTGAAAATTCACACCCCATTCTTGAGGGCACCAGTGCAGAGGTTGCAAGGTTGATTCAAGTTGCTGGACACAACATAGCATGCTTGGCCTGCCTCAGAGATACAGTGGGCATCTAGATTAAAACTGGTATTAAAGTGTGGCTAGTATTCAAGATGAAACTGGGACTTGTGGCTGAGCATAAGTTTGCTTTCTGAACTGAATTTAAAACCATGAGGATTTCAAAGAGGAGATGTGGTATGTATATGTGTAATTGCATAACCTATAGCATGTGCCATATGTGCTGGCATCAAGGAATGCCTTCTCAGTTCGCTGTGAGGAGGTCATGGAGAAGCAAAAGCAAAGGGGGGGGTGGATCTGCTCACCATGGTTATAAAAGCAGGAAAAGTCTGCGATGGGGACAGCACGTGAGCTCTGTACCAATGTATTTACCCAAAGGCAACCTCATGCTACTGACACAAAAGGCTGTAGGTATTATTCTAGATTATACCTTTTGCATTCAAATAAAAGAGCTTTCTTCCACATCAGCTAGTTCTAACTCTGGGTAGAGACATTAAGAACATTAAGCAAGTCAACGCTAAGCCTTTGTGGCATTTCTACTAAGTTGTTTGCCTGGACTCAAGGAGCTACTGAAATTGGCACCTCAAAAACATCTTTAGATAAAATCAAAGTTATCATCTCCATTTGAATCTTCATCTCACTTTCTTTTAACATAAAAGAACAGTTTCTTTTGGGACAGCTCCTGTACTAGCACGATGCAGCCAAGCTTGCTCAGAGTTGTAAAACTAGCCATGGCTCCTAGCCTGCTCCAGCACCTTTCACTCTTTCCATCGGCGTATGTTACTGCTCCTGAGATAAAGGTTCACAAACGCGTAACAAACACACCTCTTCTTCCAGTCACTGCCTGTGTGCAACCTCTCCTTGGTGCCCATGTGGAGGTGCTGAGGCCACCTGTGCAAGACCCTCCACCCAGACAGGGAGTTGCCATCCCTACTCCACAGGCATGGTGGAGGGCAGGAGACCAGTTCTGGCTTAAGGCTTTTTCTCCTTTCAAATTCACCTCCTTTCTATTTCTGTGTCAGCTCCCGACTGCCCAAGCCAGGGCTATTGGGGCAGAAGAAGGAGGACACTCCTACATGAGAAGGGCAACCTTGTTTACCCCAAAAAAGAAACAAGGGTCCCTGTGACCCCTCTACTGGTTCTCAGTAACATACTGCTCCATCACCTGGGAGGAAAGAAGCTTTTGCTTGTTTGTTTGGGTTTGGTTTTTTTGAGGGGGCAGGAAGGAAATATAAAAGCAAATTTCAAGCCAGGTAAGGCTAATTATAGGGTTGGCTTTTGTGATGTGGATGTGGCCTGTTGAGAGCTGCCTTCAGACTGACAAGCGTGTTATGTTTGACACTCTGCACTACCACTGGGGAGCAGACTACCTGCTGAACCTGCTTCAGCAGGTGGATCTGGAAGGGAAAAGGTGTCTCTTGCATTGGCTTCCCATGGGTATGCAGGGGTGCTTCAGCAGGGACCTGATGCTTTAGGTTCCTAGGCAGCAGCACAAGGACTGCTGGTGACCCAAGGATAGGAGGGAAGCCCTAAGCTGGCCTATCTCCAGCAGATCAGCAGAGCCCTGTGGACCTGTGAGCCTCCTCCGCTGCCTGTACCCTCCGTACAGGGCCATGGTAGCTGAATCCTCTGTTTGGAATCACTGATCTCCACAAAGAGTTTAGGGTTATCCCTCAGGCTAAAAGGCACTCTGCAATCAGTTGGAGGGAAGTGTCCTTTCTTTCTTCCAACGCCTGAGGTGAAGGTATGATGTTACACTAGATTCTTAGGGTCAGAGCTGTCTCTTCCTGCTCCATCAATCGCAGAAGTCAAACTGCTGGGAGGAATCCACAATTCCTGATGGAGTGCTGCTGATTGCTTCACTCTTCTCATGCTCACATTCCGTGTGTGCTGGCTTACTTTTACCAGCGACAAATATTTGGGACCCTATTTAAATGCACATTTTGAGGAAGGTGATCTGCCTCTGTACTTTGGACCCCGTGAGAGGCTGAGCTAAGGTGAAACAGCCCATGCCTCTTCCTCTGCCCCTTGTCAAAGAGGAATTGGTTGAGGCTGTGCCTGTTCCCCCCTGGAAGAGCATTTTTTTCTCTGGATACATGCATTTGTTCAGGGGATGGTGCCATCAGAGTGCCTGCAGGCTGGGATTTCAAGTGTCACACCTGCACAGCACATGAATTGCTCAGCAACCCAAGAGTCTCTTTGCCAGCCAACACAAGCACTGCCTGCAAGGGGCTCTTTCCCTGCTGCTAGAAAGCAAAAAGTATGGGATATGAGACAAGAGTTAATCTTTGTTTCCTTGAGACTATAGAAATACAACTATGGGGAGACCAGGGTCACCCACTGCTAAACATCTCAGTTTTAAGTCTCTAATCTTAATGGAATTGCAGCAGGAACCAAGAGTGACCATTAATCACTGGAAGATAAACAGCAGCAGCCAACTGGTGACCCAGAGCACAGGGCCATTATGGGACAGGAGAGACAAGCTGCCTGCTTCCAAAAACATCAGGCTGTGCACAGCCCCAGGCTGGCTGAGCAGCACTCTCGGGTGCACACTCAGAAGTGGATCATTGACCTCCAGCAAGGGCTGAGTCACAGGTTATAATAAACTTTATTTCTCAGTTTAGTCCTTGCAGCTGGGCACTAACCCCTGAGCTCTGGCACTGGGTGGTTTCATAGCGGTGTGGGCTGCTTTGAAGCCTGGAACATGATTTGGGGGGTTTATTCCTCCCATCAGTAGGAATTGCCAAAGCTCCCTGAGGCACTTAGTATCTTTGCTGTCAGAACAAGTTGCCTGGCAGTGCCCCACATGTGGTGTGGGCTGCAGAGCACTGTCAGCCTTCCTGGCTGCAGCTGGCAGCACAGACTGGCTCTCTGACAAGGGGGTTCAGATTGTTTCTCACTGCACGCATGGCTCTATGGAGAAGTTTCCAGCAATATGAGGTGGGGAGGTAAGGTGCTGCGGCTGACTTGGTTTATGACATAGGTAAAACTACTTGACTGTTCTGGGACTCTATCCCTCATCTTAGAAATCATGTTAATGAGCATATCTGAGCTGGTGAAGGTAATGAAGCAAAATTCCTTTAAGTGCTTTCAGATCCTCAGATAAGAGGTGTTAGGGAAATGCCCAGCCTTGCTGGACACTGCCTAATGCATTTCCCCAGGGCTGACAGCAGCCTGCAATGTGAGAGCAAGCTATTTGCTTCCTTCACTTTGACAGGAACCTCCCGCTGCAGAGGAGGGTGATGGCTGAAACTTCTGCTCTGGGCAGCAGAGAGTTAAGAGATCGTCTGTATTCTGGAGAATTATCACAATGGAAATGTCCCAAGGATTGACAGCTCCATACCCATGTCCACAGCAAAAAAAGCCCACAATGGAATGTGTCCGTCCGCTTATTTGATGGGCCACACTGTGCTCCTGTGCCACGGAAGTGCCCTGATGTCACCATGCCCTGTACATGGCGCATCATTCTCCCCACTGATTGTGTCTGTGGCCCCCAGACTGGTGCAGACCCTGCCAAGCTGAAGCATTAACTTCTGCAGAGACAGGGTAACGTGCTTGGACTTGGCTTAAAGCAAGTTACTTGCATTAGTATCTGTAGACCTCAGTGCTGCCCTTAGCCTACCTAGATAGTTTCTGAAATAGCACACAAAATTTGGAAATTAATTTCTAATCCTAGCACAGAAGAAAAAGTCCTGCCATACTTTCTGCAAAGTTGTTTTTTTCCCTAAACTAAACATCCATACTTCTTGCATTCTTGTAAGCACTGTACAGCGGGTTTTGCTGTGTCCAGCTGGGTTTCCAGTGTCCCTTGGACGCTCTGCCTCAATGCGGCTTTTGGCACCTCGGCTCTCTGAACCAGGACTGGGATTTTCTTTCTGACAGACTGTGCAGCTATATTAATACAGCTACGCTTTGTTATGGCTTATTTTGTTTGTTAGGCATCTGGAACAAAATACATCAGCAGAGACTCAATTTTGCCCAAACAAATTTCAATCGCACGAAGTTGCTGGCGCGGTGTGGCTCCACAGTGCAGGAGTGCTGGTAGTGAGGGCATGGTCTGCAATTACGGGGGAGGAAAAGTTCCTTCAGGGAAATTAATCCCTTTGTTTTAGGGAAGGGAGAAAAGAGATTGATTTCAGCATGAAATTCTGCCCGTGAAAATCTTGCAACCAAAACAAAAAACCTGCTAAAGCATTGGCCTGGCCTGAACACGCTGACCCCACTCATCCCTGCCCGCCCTTGACCACTTCTGCAGCCCCATCAAGCTGGTTCCAAAGAAAGCCGTGCCACCACTGAGGTGTCTGCATACAAGAAATAGCTACATAGCCACAGCAGACAAGGGACTCTCGCAGCGCCAGGAGTGAGAGGAGACAATTGCAAGCCAGGGTCCTAGGCAGGAATGAGAGGTGCAGGCAGCCTGCCTGCAGCTAAGGGCCGGACACGCGCTGCTCATGCAGCAGCAAAGGCCACCAGGGCCTGGCATCAGCAGATCGGTATGTGTTGCTGTATTTATTTGGGCGATTGCATGAATTTGACTAATTATTCTGGCAGTCAAATGAAACTGGCCCGATTCCTGTGGGGGCTGTGCTTGCAGAAGCTGGGCAGAGTCTGTGGCTGTAAAGTTGGCCCATTTTAGGGAGGCCCAGATAGCAAGATCAAGGACTGGAGCTCCGTGACTCCAGCTGCTGTCAGGAGATTTGTATGCAGATGGAGGGGGCAGAGGATGACTCAGATTTTATCGAAGATGTAAATGATTCTCACAATTAGTAAACATGCTTAAGAAAGCCCCTAATCAAGCGGGTGATGCAGGGGGTTGAAGGTCAGGAAGGATCCCCTGCCATCGGCATGTCACACCCTTACGGCTCTCTGACCTCGGTGCACTGTAGAACTGCCAGTGTCCGCCATCCATCAGCACTTCTGCTGGAAATCCTTCTGAGAGAAGCTTGCCTTGATCATAAACATTTGTTCTATGACAAAAGTTGGCAAAATCCGCAGCTAGAAAGAAGGGTTTTTTTGGAGGGGTGGTGCTAGATTGTTGTTTTAAGACAACCTGTCAGAGCCCAGAAGGTTGCAGAGCTGCCAAGGGAAAGGGGGTGACTGCCAGGAGTGCCATGATGGCCCTACCAGCCACCATGGACAAAGAGCAGTCAGTTAAGGCAACAACAGCCCAGAAACGTCTGGCTTTCTCCGAGAGATGTGTTGTCTCACAGTGCAAACCCACAGCGCGGGAGGGAGCCGATGTCTGCTGTGTCTGACTGTAAAGTTTCCTGATCATTTGTCTTTTTTTTTTTTTTTCCCCTCCAAGCAATTTATATTTAAATTTTTTTAAAGCTCTCTGGCAGGAAGACCATTGCAGGACGAAGGCCGCTGTGAATAAAACAAGCGGATGATCTCAGCCCGCAGTATCCCTCCTCCCCTCTTCCTTGCGATGCTACAGCTGGTAGGGCTGGGGCGGTAGGCGAGTGGCTCCAGGAGGGATGCTGGAGCTTGCTCCCCCACACACCCCGTCTTTATGGACCTTGCAACATGCCGCCAAGGTCAGCCTGTTTACCCAGACACTGTTTGAAGGGGCCGAGGAAGGCGATTAGCAAACACTGCCGGGACGACCCTGGAGCGCTTCGCGCGGGCTCTGATCCGGCAGGATCGGCCCCGCCGATCGCCGAGTTTTCCTGCCGTGCACCCGCAGCGACCAGTAACATCGCCGGTATGGGGGCGAAGAGGAGGAAGAGCGGGTGGGCAAGCAGGAGAGGCTGGCAGCCCCTCTCTCGCAGCCTCTCACCCAGGTGCCCCACCCGGGCCCGTGGCAAAATGTCCCGTGTCCCTAAATCCAGGGGCACAACAGACATCGCAAGCAGCAAAACCAAGAGGTTTGATTTGGAGGACCCTGAAATGCAGTGTGCTGCCTAAGGACAGTGTACAAAGTCTGTTTCTCCTTTTTTTTTCTCTTTCTTTTTTTTTTTTTTTTTTTTTTTTTCCTCTCCCCTCCCCGGTTCCCCCGCCAAACCCTTAGTTTTTCCATTTGCTCGAGGCCACATCCCATGCGGAGCCTTGGGAGGTAAGCAGTTTGGGCGGGTAGGAGAGGAAGCTGCAGAGCTCTAATTACTCAGCCAGTCTGGCCCTCGGGCGATCCCATCAAAGCGGCTCGGAGAGAAAAGGGACGGGGCAGAGGGATGTGAGCCGTCTCAAAACGCTGCTGCCTGGGTCACACCACCTCCCTCCAACGGAGCAGCCTGCTCCGAGAACGGGGCCGTACAGCCAGAAATGCCCCTGCCACCCTGAGAGCAACCTCTCCTGTAGGGAGGAACTGGAGGGAACGGCTTTCCAGCCTCCCACCCTGGCCCGGGACTAGGGCGTATCTAAGCTCAGGCACTGGTGTTTTTAAACGCCGTTATTAAAAACTACCCAACGCATATTAAGCTGTGAAACCCTTTTAAATGGGGCACAAAAGTGCATATTCTACTTTGGTATTTCTCCCTGGTTAGGTTATGGATCCATACCGAGACTGACCTTTATAGCTCAATTAATTTACCATAAAGATCTAATTCTTTTTAATCATCCTAATACATCCACTCCCCTAGAAATTCTTACTTATTTTATTTTGAAAGAAAACTTGCACACATTTGCTTTAAAAAAATTGCCTTGCTTTAAATGCAAAAAAAAAAAAAAAAACCAACCTAAATTGTAGAACTGGAAGTTGGGATATTGTGGCACCAAAAATAAATCTGATGGAACAAAAAGGGAATTTCATGTGGTTTTCATTGTCAAGTCTAAGCTCAGAAACAAACAGGAAATAAAAATGGCTAAAACAAAAGAGATTTCTTTTAAAGTGTGTTCAAATCTAAGTGGGGAGCTGCTTTATGTGGGAGGGATTCTATGTTTATTTGCTTTTCAAAAAAAAAGAGTAAATAAAAATGTCCACACGCAGACAGGTCAACTTGATTTACAGTGAAATCCTCATGCTTCACAATGGTCATTTGTAATCAGCTTTTTAAAAGAAAATTAGACTCGCATAAATGGCAGCATTGGAAGGGGGGAAGAGACAATAAGTGGTGGGAAGGATGCTTCTGCTTTAAATGAGGTTGAGGGGAAGAAGGAACGAAGAGGGAGAGAGGTGAAAGTAACTGCAAACTCTCCAGTCATTAATTTTATTCTATTTTTGTACTTTTTCAGTTTTTGCAGGCAGCCGTGCGGGTGCTGAGCCTTCCAGCCCATGCCACATCATTGAAGCTCCACAAGTAGCAAATAAATGTAGTTATTTAAAAAGAGTAGCCTGAAGGATAAGGACTGTGAGATCTAAAGTAGCATATGTACTATATCCTCCCAACAGAGGTATTCTCAGGCTCTCAGATTTGGGATTGTGGAACTTGTTTGATAGGGGTTTACAAATGGTGTCTCAATCACCTAAGTATTTCTTATGTGTATAAGGGTTCAATAAGTAGTTCTTATGGTGGTTTCGAGGGGTTAATTTAGTTCAGGCAGGACCCAGCTCCCCCAGGCTGGGGATCAGCTGAGATCCCTAGTAGCTGCTGCAGCCCTATTAATGCATCTCTGAACATTCTGAACTGTTGAAAATCAGATGGACAAAATTAATAGCAGTTTCTGCAAACCCAGCTCTGGTTTCCCTCCTCTTTTGCATTATTCAACAATGTGTAAATGTTTATTTTCTGGTGGAGTTGCGGTTTAGGAGATAGCAAAGAGCATCAGATTGAGGGTCTGGGGATAGAGACTGTATTTCTAGCCCAGATTAAGTAATTCTGCCAGAGCTCAGTTTCTCCTCTGCTCAACAGAGATATTTCCCTTCATGCTACAGCATCCAGAGATCCACCCATGGAAAGCCTAGGAGGCTCCTGAGAAGAGAGATCATAAGATGCAGCTCTTCAGAAGCGAGTGCTACGATCTTGAACCTGTACCCTGCCAATCAGCAGGAAATTTCCTGTTCATGTGCAGAGGATTGCCCCCTTCCTGAATCTGCTTGGTAATACTCCGACACTCTGCATCTCTTTTTAAAGCGTCATAGTAGAAATGTTTCTCAGCTTCTGCCCAGCTAGATCTCCTAGTTCCTTCCTGAAAACAACTTTTAATAGTTAATTTTTGCTGAAAACCAACAGATCCACTGCTAATCATCCCACAGGAATTGGTAGCTCTGGCTAGGCTGCAGTACCTGTCCTCCTCTGAGGTCAGAGGGAGACAAGGATTTCAAGCAAATCCTTTCCCACAGCAGCAACCCCCTCTGTGCTGAGTCTGGCCCTGGTCCCTTGTGCTGCCAAGCTTCCAGGATCAGCCTGTGGACTCCCTTAAATGCCCCAAGGAAGCCCAGAGCTAATAACCAGCTTCATTCAATTCCCAGTCACATTATTATCCAATCTGCCAGAGGCATTAATATTCAGAGGTGAGGCGGGAGGAGGGCAGGGGTGCTGGTGAGGGGGAGCAGCACACAAAGAGGAGGAAGGGAAGTGTGGCGGACTGGCCTCAGAAATCTTATTTCTCCAGCCGTCTGAAACCCCAGCCCATTTCAGCTGGGTGTTGACAAGAGAGGGTTCTTCCAACAGCCTCAGCGCTAACTTCAATGCCAGCTGGTGGAGGCTGTTCCCCAGCCAACAGCAAATGCCCGGACTTGGCACAGCCTAATGCCCTCAGCCTCGGCGGCCCACACCAAGAGGGAGAGCTTTGCCCCCTCTGCCATCGGGCCCTAAGTAAATAGCAATTGCCCATTTTTAAACAGCCAGAGAAATAGATGAGCCTGTTCAGAGATGCCAGAGCCTGCTGTTTCTGACCCTCCTCCCTCCATGGCCCCACAGTCTCATCCTGCTGCCTTCCTGATGCAGGGCACACAGCATGAAACCAGCAGTTCTCCCCATCTGGGACTTTGTTCCCAGACCAGGTACCTTCCCTGTCCCCAAAGCCAGGGCACATGTGCCAGGTCACGAGACAGACCTCATGTCCCCAGCTCATCTCATCTTCCTTTTGGAGCGGTCTCCCAGATCAGGTTTCTGGCTTTTTCTTTTTGGCAGTCTCCAAAGTCAGCCTCACCTCTCAATCTCAAGGTTTTGGGTAGCATCTGACAGAGCAAAGATGTCATTCTTTTTTGCCACCTCTCTGTAGGGTACATTAACCAATACTTTTGCAATCCAATCACAATTTGCAGATCTATTAATTGCCTGAATTAAACCCTTATAGAAATGTAATAGATATTAAGTGAAGCTTGCAAGAGTTTCTCTGACAGAGATTGATATTGGTTCTTAAACCGATGTCTTGGACAGGAGACAACTCAGAAATATAGGTGGGCTTTCATGGGGGCAATCTGGGCAGCAGGTCAGGCAAACCCAGTAACTACAATAACAGCAGGAAAACTATCACCCTCCCCTAGACCCCTCTCCAAGCTGTGAGAGAAAGATCTCCCTTGTGAGGGTTCATTGTAAGGAGTACTTGGCATGGTGCAACAATTTGTTAATGGGAAAAATAATAATAATAAAAAAATCAACCCCTGCTCTGCTTCAGCAGACATTTATAGAGACTGAAAGCAGCTACCATGCTCCCTCAGGAGCCCGCAGGCAGCCCTTTGTCCCTGACAGCAAGGCACTGTCAAAGCCTGCACAAACACCCATCCCTTCAGCTCACCGACAGACTGAGGGGCTTGGAAGGTGGTGCTGGGAGCCAGGGAGATCCTGATCCCAATCGCCAACGAAGTGGTCCTTTCCCTGTCTTTGAAAGGTGGGACACGAACAGAGGTGACTCTCCTGAAAGACACCTTCATGAGCAGTTGCTTTTAGCATCTCCCAAAATCATAGAGGGGATAGAGTCTTTTCATCCCTGGCATCCTGCAGGCCACGGGCCATGTGTGGAACACCCACAGGCTTGTCTGGGGACGCCAAATTCCTCTCTTTGCCTTCAGCCCTAGACTCCACTTAGAAAGTGGACGGATCGTGGGCCCATCGGTCGAGAAACTGCCTCCCTCTCAGGTGAGGGAACGGGGAGGCAGATGAGAGACTAGTTTTGATTCCTGCACTGCCAGCTTGAAGCATCAGCCGGGTGCGGCAGCCGGGGGCTCACCCCCCGAGCTTTGCCGGGCACTGGCGTCCCGCAGCAACGTGTTCCTCTGCGGCCGCCCGGGCGTTGCCAAGCTCTGCACCCGGTAACCCCCCGGGCCGGGCGGGAAAGGGGTGCAGAGTCTCGGGAGACCCGGTCGGGGGACCGCTGCTCCGAGCTGGGACGGGGGGGCTGCGGCAACCCCCTCCAGCGCCTCCGCAAGGCCTTGGCGCTGCCGGGGGGGAATCTAGCCCCCTCCCCGCTCGTCCCCTCAGCTGTCCAGCCGCGGGGGCGCCGGGTGAGGGGCCGACAGGTGTGTCCCGCTCGGCGGCACCGGGCCCGCCGCCCCCCCTCGCCGAGCCCGCTCCAGCAGCTGCGGCGACGCGCGGGCATCGGCCCCCGCCTCGGCCGCCTTCCCCCGCCAGAGCCGCGGCCACCGGGACGAACCCGTTCCTTAC
>VXAY01000250.1:339509-349556 GCA_013399855.1 Oxyruncus cristatus | reverse complement strand
TTTTTTTTTTAACTAGTTAATGAAATAAAAATTGCTCATGCACTCCCAGCTAATTACTTAGTTCAAGTAAAGAAATTAATAATATTTTCTCAGTTCTAGAGCTGTTTTGGAGGTTTCTGGTGTCTTTCTGCTGGACTCATTCTTCTATTTGGGCCACAGGACTAAGCCTTGGTTAACATATATACATAATATAAAGCATATTTTGAACTGTCTCCTTTAGATGGGTGCATTCTCTTAGTGTGATGAAAAAATGTAATCTATAACAATAAAAATACCATTCTACAGTAAAGAAAATTACATCAATTTTTTAATTTTTATAAGGCTACTCACTATGGAATTACTTTGATAGCCATTAAACAATAAAAGTAGACAGCTGCAATGCTGTTTTGTTTTTCAGTTTTGTTTTTCCACCTCACACCAGGTTTTACCGTTTTATCTCTAGAAGAGATGAAAAAATCTCTTCTGTGGGTTGTGTGAGTATTTTTCCTGGGGATCAATATAATAATCTCATTTAATCTGTAGGCCATTATAACCAAGGGAATCAAGAAAGCCATTTAGAGTGTCCTTGCTTTCCTCTGTATGATCCCACATAAGTGATTTGAGATCATGTTCTAAAAGCAGAGCAAGTTTAGCTTGTGAATATATTGAAACTGATTAACTTCTATTGACACTGGCTGATCTCACAAATTTGTTTCTTACTGCTTACTAATAAAGAGTTCACGTGATGTGTCACAGTCTATGACAGTAGTAATGAGCATTAACCAAATTATGCACCCCCAGTTGATTTTGTATTACATTACCCCAAAAAAAGTAATCCACATACTCAATCAGTCCAAAAGGACTTTTTCAGCAGCCCTGAGAAATAAAAACTAAACTTTAGTAAGTTTGGATTTATTTTGTTCTTTCTTTCTCTTTTTGGTGTTTTTCTTTTGTTTGTTTTTTTAAGTGGAAGTTCTTAGATATGAATCCTACTTATTATGACATAACAATTTAAACATATAATTTTTTTTAATATACAGTGAGTTAAACATTGTGTTTGAAAAGTAATCTAAGTATTGAGTAGACATTTTCCAAAGGGGCACTCTAATCGCAGAATCTGTTTTCCTCACTCCAGTCATCTGTGTATAAATGAATACACTTCAAGCCACATTTTAGAAATTGTATTAATTTCAGGTACTCTGACTCCTATTTTTTTTTTCATTTCTGAAAAACAGAATTATAATTGATTGGAATAAATGTGTACACTCCAGCCAATTTTGATATTTCACTTGCAAATTGCTTTGTGTAATGCCCTACTCCTTTGATCTAATAATGAAAATGTGTCAGTATATTCTCATTATAGAAAAAAGGTAAAGCGGCCCAGGCCTCCTGAGGACAGTAGGACAACAGTAGGTGAATTTAAATTGCTGAGCTACACCCCCTTTACTCCATGAGAATTTAGAGATCATGTACATTAACCAGTATTTCTGGAAATTTAAAATAATTAAAAACCCCGAAAACCTACAACAAACCAACCTGAAGTACCAGTATTGCGGTTTATGTATACTAGAAGGATAAAGTACAAACAGGCACCCTAATCCTGGTCTCATTTATTATCTTGATTTCCACAGCAAAATATATATCCCTTTATTGGTCTTGGACTGAATGAAACATAACAAAACTGACGGTAGTTCTATGTAGATTCATTGTTATATTGGGTCAATACAAACCGGCTAATTTTCTATTTAAGGACACTTTCTTACCTTGTTGCCAATACAAGTGTCTTTACATAGCATTTCCAATTTCTTTATTCTGTTATTTTCATGTGATAAGTACTGTGCATTGGATGTGTCTTTGACAACAGAAAATAAAAAGGAGGGAGTAAAAAATACTTATCCATATATAATTTCAGTTATCAAGAGAAACCTTGAAACAAAACAGGTAGCAGCAAGCAGATGAATTTTTACTTAATATAATGAAGGAGTAATGCCTTCATCTATGACAGTTAGTGCTGTAAGTTTGCTAAATCGCATATTTATTACTGAACTGAAGAGCTTGAAAAGGTAGTCAGAAAATCTTTTAGGGAAAAAACTCTGTGCTTTTCCCAGCTATCATCTTTGGAGTGGTAGTGTTATTTCACCATGTGGTATATATATTCCTAAACTCACTTGTCAGCCTTAGGAAGGTCAGTTGGAGTCTTATTTGTAGATTTTGTAGAAGAGTTTTGTAGAGTTTTGTAGAGTTTGTAGAAGAGGATCATGACTAAATTAAACAATATCAGAGCTCGTTTGGTTTAAAAATTTGACTTTTTTGATAAAATAGGTGGGTGGATTATCAAATATTGTATTTTGAATATATAACAAAATTTCTAAATGTAAAGACCTTATTTTTTAAAATTTTTAAAATTTCAAGGAGAATGCACTACTTGAGAAACAATTCCACCTGGGATTTTGCTTTTTTAACAGGGGTTTCAATATGTTAGATGAACAATATCAGCCTATAAATAGTACTATTCTTTTCCTTTTATGTTAGCCACACAGGGTGATATGCATCACATACACTTGGAGCTTGGCAAGAGACATTTCCTTAGTTTAACAAAAGTTTTTAAGATGAAGTAAAACTGCCCATTTTAAGCCAGTATTAAATCAAGTTTATAGAATTAGAATGAAAATAAATATAAATTTTCACTAATATGAAAGTTAATATTGTAAAGAACTTTGGCTTCAAAGCCTCCAAGGACTGGAATTGCTCAGCTTTCTGGGTATTTCTTCCAGTACTGCATTACTGTCCTCATGAACTTTTTTCCCCATTAATGTCCAGATGGAACACGCCAAGATAAAACTTGTAGGCCACAGTACCTCCTCTATCACCTATCCTATCTAGGATAGTTCTGTTCCATTACCTTAATAACAATCTCGCAATTGTTTGGAGATCTGTTGTTCTCTTCTTCATCAGGTTAAATTAGTCTAGCTTATTATAAACCTCCTTTGAGGTCATTTGACTTTAGTAACTTCTATTGAACCCCTTCCTGATTTTAGTGTCCTTCTTTAGATGTGCATGGTACACAACATTGGGCAAAATATTCCATGTGAGACCTTTCTGCATAGAGGAGGACTATAATTTCCTCATATCTGTTGGCCACACTCCTCTTAATGTAGGTAGGTCTGTCTTCTGCTTTATTAGCCATGTAAGCACGGTGGTGACTGGTGTAGAATTCAGCACCCACAGTGATCCAGTGGTCTTCTTCAGCAGGACTTAGGCAGTCAGTTCCCAGTCTGCCCTCAAGTACAAGTATAATCTGGAGATTGCTTTTCTCCCTCTTCAAAATCGGACCTTTTCTGGATTTTAGCTCTGGTCCTCGAGCTCTTTCAGATCCCTTTGAACCAAAGTGCTGACAAGGGATCAGACCCAGCCAGCACGGGTTTAGGAAGGGCAGGTCCTGTCTGACCAACCTGATCTCCTTCTATGATCGGGTGACGCGCCTGGTGGATGAGGGGAAGGCTGTGGATGTGTCTATCTGGACTTTAGCAAAGCCTTCGACACCGTCTCCCACAGCATTCTCCTGAAAAAGCTGGCAGCCCAGGGCTTGGACAGGGGCACTCTGTGCTGGGTTAGGAACTGGCTGGAGGGCTGGGCCCAGAGAGTGGTGGTGAACGGGGCTGCATCCAGTTGGGATCCAGGCACTAGTGATGTCCCCCAGGGATCAGTGTTGGGCCCAGTTCTGTTTAATATCTTTACTGATGATTTAGATGAAGGGATAGAGTGCACCATTAGTAAATTTGCAGATGACACCAAGCTGGGGGGGAGTGTTGATCTGCTGGAAGGCAGGAGAGCTCTGCAGAGGGACCTGGACAGACTGGAGAGCTGGGCTGATTCCAACGGGATGAGGTTCAACAAGGCCAAGTGCCGGGTCCTGCACTTTGGCCACAACAACCCCCTGCAGCGCTACAGGCTGGGCACAGAGTGGCTGGAGAGCAGCCAGGCAGAAAGGGATCTGGGGGTGCTGATTGACAGGAAGCTGAACATGAGCCAGCAGTGTGCCCAGGTGGCCAAGAAGGCCAATGGCATCCTGGCCTGGATCAGGAACAGTGTGGCCAGCAGGAACAGGGAGGTGATTCTGCCCCTGTACTCGGCGCTGGTGAGGCCACACCTGGAGTGCTGTGTCCAGTTCTGGGCCCCTCAGTTCAGGAGGGATATTGAGGTGCTGGAGCAGGTGCAGAGGAGAGCAACGAGGCTGGTGAAGGGACTTGAGCACAAGTCCTATGAGGAGAGGCTGAAGGAGCTGGGGGTGTTTAGCCTGGAGAAGAGAAGACTCAGGGGAGACCTCATCGCTCTCTACAACTATCTGAAAGGAGGTTGTAGCCAGGTGGGGGTTGGTCTCTTCTCCCAGGCAACTATCGGTAAGACAAGAGGGCATGACCTTAAGCTGTGCCAGGGGAGGTTTAGGTTAGATATCAGAAAGAAATTCTTTACAGGGAGAGTAATCAGCCATTGGAATGGGCTGCCCAGGGAAGTGGTGGATTCTCCATCCCTGGAGGTTTTCAAGACGAGGCTGGACGTGGCACTTAATGCCATAGTCTAGTAACCACAGTGGGGTTGGATCAAGGGTTGGACTTGATGATCTCCGAGGTCCTTTCCAACCCGTCTGATTCTATGATTCTATGATTCTATGATTCTATGATTTTACATGCCTGACCCTGCTCCTGAACTGATATCATAGACAAAGGTGCTGAAGGCACATTCGGTCTTATCACCCATGCAGTTGATAAACTTAATGCACGATATCAGCCCCAGTGCCAAGGCACTTAGTTTGATAATGACTTTCAAGCTACTGATTAATTGCCTTTTAGATTAAGGGTCCAGACAATTTTCAGTGCAGCTAACAATCCAGCCAACATCCTCTGTGCTTCAAAAACTGAATGCTGTGGGGAATAGTGTCAGTAGCATTAATAAAGGTATATTATATATTGTTGTTAATGAAGCTGGACATTTAATCATAGCAGGCATGCATGCTGATTAAGTGTCATTGCAGTGCTACTCTTTCTAAATAGCTTCACATCTCATATTAATTCCCATGATCTTTTTCAGTTAAAAAGAGAGATTGACTGGACTTTACCTAGATAAACCAAGGATGGATGGTGGATCACTTTATTACAGTTGTCAGATACTCTCTCAATCACCAGGAATTTTTGTAAGACTTATATTAAACTTTTTGGTCTTGCAATTACACCACTATTCTTTTCAGCACTTTCAGGTGAATTGCTTTCTGTCTGGTAACCCCTAGCCTCTTTGGTAGATTCTTATTTGTTGTTCCCTGTTGGTGACTGTCCTTCTCAAATCACGTTCTTCCTTTTTTAATCTGGAAAACCAGAGGATAGTTCTTACCTCTTTTTGTCAAATATCATGCCTCCACAGGCATGGTTTTTATTTTAGAATACTGGATTATAAAAAGTCCTTCTAAACAGTACAGATGAACCAAATAGTCAGGAGATGAGGTTCTGAAGTAAGTTCGGCATTTCTCACAAACAGAAAACAATGAATATGTAGAAATTAGACAATAATTAGAAATTAATAATAAAAATGTCTTTTGCAAAATGCACATGAGAACTCATGTACAGAACACATATTTCAGTAATTAGGTAAAAAATGAACAAAAAGAAGCAATAAAACACATGGATGAAAACATTTTAATGGTACTTGAAAAATCTAGCAGCATTTAGAAATAAAAAAGCTGTGTCAACAGTCACACTGTTGAGTAATGAAAATTGATGTTCAACTTTAAATGAAATTTGAGTTTTCTGAAAAGAGAACAAAATGTCTGCAGAAATCCTTATGAAGTCCTGTGTTCATTTGCAGCAGTAAGTAAGAAAGGGAAAAAAACAGCCAAGAAAAAACCCCAGCAACCAATATGATAGAAAATCAAGAAAGTACTTTTGTGAATAGCATGTTCATGGAGCTTCAGTGAACAATGTCTTACCAACAAACAAATACTCATTAAGTGTTTAATAATGTATCTGAGCTCACAGAAGACTTTCTCATTAACCTTGGTGCTCTGTACTCTGCACAGAAGGCTATTCAGAAAACTGAAGGAACTCATGTATATTTAAGGTATCTTCCACTAACACCTTTGTTTAACATCTGTGATTAACATTTTTGCCAGTTACATGGACAGTGAGATTGAGTGCACCCTCAGGAGGTTTGCTGATGGCACCAACCAGTGTGGTGAGATTGACACACTTGAGGGAAGGGATGCCATCCAGAGGGACCTTGACAGGCTGAGAGGTGGTCTGTGTGAACCTTGTGAAGCTCAACAAGATCAAGTGCAAGGTGCTGCGCCTGGGTCGGGGTAATGCCAAGTGCAAGTACATGCTCAGCAGAGAATGGATAGAGAAGAAAAAGACTTGATTGGTTAACGAGAAGCTAAACATGAGCCGCCAATGTGCACTTGTAGCCCAGAGACCCAACTGCATCTTGGTCTGCATCGAAAGTAGAGTGGACAGCAGATCAAAGGAGGTGATTTTCCCCCTCTGCTCTTGTAAAACTCTCCCACTGAGAGTACTAAGTCCAGCTCTGGGGCCCACAATATAAGATAAACATGGACCTTCTGGAGTGAGTCCAGAGAAGGCCCATGAAGTTGATAGAAGGCTGGACCACTTCTGCTATGGAGGCAGGATGAGAGAGTTGGGACTGTCAAGCCTGGGGAAGACACGGCTTTGGGGAAAGTCTTCCAGTACCTGAAGGGGACTACAAGTGAGTTGAAGAGAGACTTTTGATGAGGTAATAGTACAAGGGAGAAAGGCTTTAAACTGAGAGTGTGTATGTTTAGATTAGATATTAGGAAGTTCTTTACTATAGGAGCAGTGAAACACTGCAACATGTTGCCCAGAGAATTCTTTACAATGAGGGTGATGAAATGCTGGAGCAGGTTGCCCAGAAAAATCATAGCAGTCCTATCCCTGGAAATCTCAAAGCTGGGCTANCCAGTACCTGAAGGGGACTACAAGTGAGTTGAAGAGAGACTTTTGATGAGGTAATAGTACAAGGGAGAAAGGCTTTAAACTGAGAGTGTGTATGTTTAGATTAGATATTAGGAAGTTCTTTACTATAGGAGCAGTGAAACACTGCAACATGTTGCCCAGAGAATTCTTTACAATGAGGGTGATGAAATGCTGGAGCAGGTTGCCCAGAAAAATCATAGCAGTCCTATCCCTGGAAATCTCAAAGCTGGGCTAGATGTGGCTTTGAGCAACCTGGTCTAGTGGAAGATGTCTCTGTCCACGTCAGGGGAGTTAGAACTAGATGATCTTTAAAGTCCATTCCAACCCGGGCCATTCTATAATTCCCAGATGTGACTGAAATCACTTCAGCCAGAGCAGAGGCCTGTGATATCTATAAACCAAAGCTAGTCTAATCAGGATGTAGATAGTATTATTGCTTTGCCTTGAACTTATAGTTCCTATTGTGTTCATAAACCATGTATCTGAAAAGAGCATTACATTCTTTTATTACAAGGCACGATTTAAAACTATGTTACTTTAATGTGTCTAGGGACAAAAAAAGATGGGCACAAGTGTACACCTGAGTAACAAAAACAACAAAAATCCATCATACATACAGAAGAAAGATGGGTAAGAAAACCAGCCGATTAGTTCCAACTTCTCTTGTCCAAGGGCTTTCAAGCCTGGTCACGGTGACCAAATAAAGAAGAGATCACATCAGGGGCCATCATCTATCATTCGTCAGGGGCCATGCACTAACTTTATACTCTAGGCTCCATGGCACTGTATTTTTACAACTGGTTTAGAATATGAGTGTTAAAGATGGTTAATTACCTGATAGTATCTATATCACCTACTTAAACATGACTGAGCAGGGATTAGTTAATGTAGAGTAAGAGCATGGGCTGTCAAGTAGTCAAGCAGCAAGAGCAAGAAAGCCTCTGAGGTGGGTTGATCTGGCCAACAGTCACATAGCTGCTGAGTGGTGGGTTGACCCTAGCTGGACACAAGATGCTCATCAAATCAGCTCCAGCACTCCCTCCTCAGTTGGACAGGGGAGAGAAAGCATGACAAAAGGCTCATAATCTGAGCCAAGAGTGGGGAGATATCACTCACTAGTTACTGTCACAGGCAAAACAGATGCAGCTTGGGGAAATTAATTGAATTTATTACCAATCAAACCAGAGTAGGACAATGACAAATTAAAACAAATGCTTTAATATCTTCTGTTCACCCCACACTTCTTCCTGAGCTCAACTTCACTTCCAAATTCTCTACTTCCTCCCCACCAGCAGTGCAGGGAATGGGGGTTACAGTCCTCACATGCTGTCTCTACCACTCCTTCCTACTCACAACCTTCCCCTGTTCCAGTGTGGGGTCTCTCCCACAGAATACAGTCCTCCATGAATTTTCCCAATGAAAGGCCTTTCTGTGAACTGCAGAAACTGCTCTTGCATGGATGTCTTCCATAGGGTGCAGTCCTTCAGGAACAGCCCTCTCCAGTGTGAGTCCCCCATGGGATCACTGGTCCTGTTAGGAGCCTGCTCCAGAATGGGCTTCCCATGGGGTCAAAGCCTCCTCCAGGAACATCCACGTGCTCCAACAAGAGACATTTGTGGGCTGCAGGTGGATGTCTGCTCCACTGTAAGCCTCCATGGGCTGTAGGGGCACAGCTGCCTCACCACGGTCTACACCACAGCCTGCAGGGGAATCTCTGCTTCTGAGCCTGGAGCACCTCCTTCCCTTCCTTCTGCACTGACCTTGGTGTCTGTGTAGTTGTTTCTTTCACATATTCTCACTCCTCGCTTTTCTGGCTGCAATTTACTCTTATCAGTAACTTTTTCCTCCCTTCCTAAATATATTGTCCCAGAAATCCTACCACTATCTCTGATGGGCTCAGCCTTGGCCAACAGTGAGTCCATCTTGGAGCTGGCAGGCACTGTATCTATCAGACACACGGAAAGCTTCTGTCGTCTTCTCACAGAAGCCACTCTACAACCTTCTCACGAGTGAAACCTTGCGTCTGAACCCAATATATGCTTACTCACCCTGCCTTACTCACCCCTCCCTTTGCCCTGTGGCAAAGGGAGAAAATGGAAGCTAAGGAAACTTAGGAATTGAGATAGTGACAATTTAATAACTAAAGCAAAACTTGCACAAGCAAGTGAAGCAAAAAGAGGAATTCAGTCATTCCTTCCCGTTGCAGGGATATGTTTAGTCACTTCCAGAAAGCAGGGTGTCAGCATATTTTATAGTTATTTGGCAAGAAAATTACTATAACCATGAGCTTTAACATTACTATAACCATTCCTCCTCCTCTACCTGAGGTTTCATTTCTTTCCATGTGGCAAATTTGAGTCAGTTGTCTTGGCTCTGTCGCTACACAAACCTGTTGCTAAAACCCAGCCTACCCACTGTGGGCATGAGGAGAGCAGATTGCGAGACATGGCCTTGACACTGTGGAAGCATTATTAATAATAAAAGGCTTTATTACTAATATACTAAAGAAAGTATGTTCTAATTATAATATTTCTTGATAATATGTCTTTTATGTGTTTCTAAAAAATTACATTTAGACTATACTACCTGCTTGTTTTGAAAAGGTGAAAATAAACATATTTTATTCAAATAGCTTAGACTTGAGTAATGAGATTTTGTAACCTGGGTTTTGGGTAACGAATCTGACAAAATGTACTTCAGAATTTCAGAGAATCATCAAGGTTGGAAGAGTCATTTAAGATCATCTAGTCCAAACATCAACCTAGCACCACCATAATCATCCCTGAACCATATCCCCAAGTGCCCCAATCAGACATGTCTTGAATACTTCCAGAAACAGTGACTCCAGCACCTCCCTGGGCAACTTGTTATAACATCTAAACACTCTTTCAGTGAAAAAATATTCTCTAATATCTAATCTGAACCTTCCCTGGTGCAAGTTAAGGCCATTTCCTCTTGTCCTTTCACATTAAATGTCAAACTAGCCATGGCAACAAACTAGGTAAAGCAGTATCAGCTTTATAAACACAAACAAAAAATACATAAAGTATGAAATATATATAATACTTAT
>VXAY01000250.1:329024-339235 GCA_013399855.1 Oxyruncus cristatus | reverse complement strand
CCGTTACAAATTCTTTCAAAAACAAACTACCCCTAAAATCACATATACATATATATATATATATATTATATTTATGAAGAAAAAGAAAATAGAAAGCTAAGTCAGTGAGTCATCTCCTGAAATTAAGCCTAATGGCCAAAGCAGGAACCTTAATTTAATAATATAAAATACTACATATTTTTCCCATAGAGTTGCTACTACTTGGCAAGCCATTTCATACAGTCATATAGTGTACTGACAGACCTACTTGTAGACTTAAAAACAATTATTTTCCTCGGGAGATTAATAAATATTGATATATAATTTGATTTAAATAATTAATTGCTATTCATAATAGCTGTAGTGGCAAAACCTCTTAGAAGTTCACTGTCTGTTTAACTATCTCAACCTGAAGACCGAATGTTAACCAATGAAACTGGCTTGGGTTTTCTCTACTTCTTCCTCTTCTGTCTCAAAAAGACAGCAGGCATTCTCAGGGCTGCCAGGTGTCATATATTGGGTTTGCTTCATTTGATGACTCCCCACAGTGTCACACCTGCCTACCCTCCAACTTGTTTTAATGTTCCTTGTCACATTCCTAATAAAAAAGAAGCATCTTTATGTTTCCAAAACAAGATTCCTTAAAGTATTTCCAGAGATGTTGCAATTGCAGATAGCATCTGACTGTAAAGTTGTTATATAAGACCATCCCCCAAGGCTTCTCCTCTGAATTCTGTTCCTCTCTCTTCAAATTCCATGAAAATTTTCACATTTTCTAACAAATTTTTTTGTTAACTTTTTCATTTTTTAAAAAAAGTTTTCTCCTTTACATATTTTTAGTTTGTAATAGCAAGTGATAATATTTTGTAAGCAAAACTTTGAAGTATGCAGCCTTGCAAGGAGGCCTGACCCCTACTGCTAGCCTATTCTGGTCTGTTGCTAAGTTGTGCTCTCCCTTCACCTACCAGGCCAGTCATAACAGAATGTTATCAGGTTGATCAAGCGTGACTTATGCTTTGTAAATCCATACTTTCTAGTCTTTGACGTCTTTCTTGTCCTTCACGTACCTGTAAATGGCTTCCAGGATTCGTTATTCCATCATCTTACCAGAGACTGAGGTTGACCACCCCATCATTCTTTTGGAATTGCATTGACTTCCTTGCATTTGAAGTCAAAGTTCACATGGACTTGTCTCCAAATTCCTGATGGATCTTTCAAATGCCTGAGACTTGAAAGCTGACAACCAAACAGAATAAAATGAAAAAAATAATAAAAAAGAAAATATTTTTCTGGAAACCAGGTTTTACAGTTCTTAGGAATTTTCTCATTTATACTTTTGGCGTTGGAATGAAGAAACTTTCATTTTTTCTGTACACCATTTTCTTGGACAGTCTTGTGTATGCCTTCTGTGTTTTCCTGATTTTATTTCTACTTTTATTTTATTTCTACTCCTGATTTTATTTCTATTTAAGCTGTATGTGGTCAGTTAATGAATGTAGTCCAAACTGTCTTGGTCCTGGCCTTGTTGTTCTTGCCTTCTCAGCCGTGTACTTTCTCTTTCTGTCTCTGCTTCTGTGCTTCTCTTCTCTGTTCTGTTATTGTTGTTATTGCTAGCCTGTCATTAACAAATCCAACAGGTCTTCCATAATAAATAGGTTTGCTCTCCTTGGTTGATGCATCGCACAACTATTTGGTAACTGGAGCTGGTTTTCTGCGTACAGAAGCCTTTGTCTCCCATGTGACAGAACCCTCTTTTGCTTGACATTCTGTCATTTTTCTGCTTCTTGACTACCATTTCCACTGACAGTTTTTAGGAGGTTTATCTCCATGGACAAGAAACACACCATTTTTTCAGCTGTATGACTCCTGCGTTGGGCTGGACTACGATCCCCAAGAAGTCACTTGGCCCTGAGTCATCAAAACTGTTCAATAGTGCTCCTCCAAAAAGGCAAGAATGCTTTACTTTATAAAATAAGCTATTGGGTTTCAGTGAGGCCTTCTTGGGGAGTATCTTACCAAAACAACACCTACCAAAGAAGGCGTATTAATTATATTATAGTTATTAATTATATTATAGTTATTAATTATATTATAGTAATTAAGGGGTATAGTTCCTTGTATAAAATAACAACATGAAATTAAAACACCCAGACCTAAATTACTTTCCAGACTTTTAATAAGATAACATTGGCATCTCTGGGAAGGTAAAGCGCCTTCTGTGCCTATCCTTCCCCACATAAATTCTCTCTTGGACATCTATCTCATGCAACTGGCAGGTTCCTGATTCATTTCTCATGGCTCAGTCCATGGCATGTGTAGTATGCGTCCTTCTCATGGTGCAACATTTAAAATGTGTTATGATGACTTCCAACTCCCTTGCAACAACCTACCTTGCACTGAAAGCTAACATCTTTCCTGTCAGTGAGGAGTAAGTTCCTTACAGTCTGGCCATTTTAGAAATACTATTTTATGCATTTTATAGTACTTCATTTTGTCCATCAGCTTTCTAAATAACTTCTTACCTCATATATAGGGGGATAACTGACTTCCATAGGCCTCTGTTTTAGATTTGTTTTACTTTTGTCACACACGAAAAAAGACCTCAGCTTCAACATTTTTGGGTGCACTTAGAAGTAATATACTATCTTAGTACAGGTTCATGAGTTTTTTACACCCTGACTTTGTGGTCCCAAATTGTATCTTCTCAACAATTCCTTCTCCTGTAATAAGGATGTCAAGAGTTGTGATTTGTGGTCTACAGCTTCCTTTCATACATAGCACTGGATATCCATGGACATTCACACCTGTCAAGTGGTTTAGCAAAACTTGTCAGAAGGCTGGAGCTCAACTACTGACTATTCCACATGCCATTCTTAACATTACACATGGCAAACAATTCTGTCCTAGATACATTTGATTGTCTGGTTCCATCTCTGGTAATGTGTATTCACTTCTTTAGTGAAGACAGTGTCAGTCACTGAAAATTCTCAGTTCATAATGTATCCTATTTTTTCATAACTTTTCATCATTGCATGCTATGAAATTTCTGCCTGTCTGTCATCACACATTCCACAGTCCACACAGTGAAACTGAGACCAGTACTTTCTTACAGTGTTCTCTTTCTGCCCAGAATGGATTTGCAATTCTTTATCTGGAGACTCATATGTGTTTTGTTTGCATGGCTGTTCATTTTTTTAATCCAGTTCAGCTGCACTTGCTGATTCATTTTCATTCAGAGCGCATTGTAGAACATATGCCTATGAATGATTAAACTGTACAGGACTTTTTCTGGTTCTTTTAGAGGGTGGTTGAGGATACTGAAAGGACAGGCCCATTTTTGCACTGAGCTTCCTCTCCCAACAAACACAGGGACTTCAGCTCCTACTGATGACAAGACATGCTGCAGTTGTTCTGAGAGACTGTTTAGCCAAGATGATGCTGAGTCAATAGAATCATAGAATCGACCGGGTTGGAAAACACCTCCGAGATCATCAAGTCCAACCCTTGATCCAACATCACCGCGGTTATGGTGTACTAATTACTCTCTCTGCAAAAAATTGCTTCCTAATATCCAACCTAAAGCTCTCCTGGTAGAGCTTAAGGCCATGCCCTCTTGTCTTACGGCTGGTTGCTCGGGAGAAGAGACCAACCCTCACCCGGCTACAACCTCCTTTCAGGTACTTGTAGAAAGTGATAAGGTCTCCCCTGAGCCTCCTCTTCTCCAGGCTAAACAACCCCAGCTCCCTCAGCCTCTCCTCATAGGGCTTGTGCTCGAATCCCTCCACCAGCCTCGTTGCTCTTCTCTGGACCTGTTCCAGCACCTCAATATCCTTCCTGAATTGAGGTCCCCAGAACTGGACATTCAAGACAAACCTCTTTTTAAATCTTAACTATCATGAGATCGTCACTTGAATTGTGTGGTTGTTTTCTAGGTGTGCTTTAAGTTTGTAAAGTCTGATCTAGCTCCACTTACATCTGACTGATAAGAGTTTCTGCATACAGGAACATACAACAACATCATAAACAATTGCAAAAGAAAGAGCTTCTTCAAATACGTGGAAAAGCTGTAATTCAAGAGCGGAACAATGTAATTTATAACACAAATATCTTTCTGTTAGTCTCATTAAACATTACAGGAAAACTTATTTTTAAAATAATTTCTTTATATAAAAACAATTCACTATAGTATAATTAATGTAACATAATTAATGGGACACATAAAGTTCTCAGTATGGATGTGAATGCTAAAAATATTATGAAAAATGTTCTGCATAATGATTTGCTCTATATTTAGTAAAATTTCATTAGTGTGCATATATGTCAGCTGAATAATCTGCATACTTAAAAACCCCTAAGTACTCATAGACATGATCAACTGTGATGCCTCTAGTGATTAAAGAGAAAAAAACATATTTAAATTGTGTTAAAGATTTGGCCAAAGCCTGCCGAAAGCCAGAAGGTTCCGAGTGGGAAGAACATATAGGAAGAACATTCTTCCTTGTGTCACCCTAAGGGTGCTGCAAATATACTTCCTAATAGAGAAATTTGGAAGAGGTAGTCATTTAGCATCCATTCTAAAACATGGAAAAGAAAATGCATTTTTGCATTAGTTATATAGGTTTTTTTCTCTCAATCCAGAAATAACATGATTCATTTAGATTCATGAATGTTACAGATACAATAGCTTAAATTGTGCTTCTGCGCAATACCATTTTCATAACCTTCATTAGGATATTTTGTAAAACAAAAGAGGACGAAAGGGACGGTAGTTATTTCCAAAGTGCTTCCTGCTGATTTTTAATTATTTTTCTTAGATCTGTATCTATTTATTAGTATGACTGACAGTTCATGCCATTCTCAAGTCTAGTAATTTACATTCTCTACAGAGTATGATAAAATTCTTCTCTTTACTGAATACTTCTGGGATTTCTTATAACAAAAAGATCAGATGCCAGCCAAAAACTCCCAATATTTCCACTTTATATCTTCCTATTCTAATGGTAATGCTGGTACAGGAGCTGTTGTCACAGGAGAATAATACCATTATGTCCTGGAGAGCCTCTGGCACTGTGTCCTACGTAATGAATTTATAAAATAAATTACCCCTTTTAAAATTACTTGACTCATCAGAGTGTGGTATCAGATAAAGTTAATGTCAGCATTTTTTGCATGCTCTGATATAAATGTTAACATAATCAGGTATCACATATCGCATATCCTATTGTTATTGAAAATAGAAAGAAAAATATTTTTGAAAACACATTCACAATAAAAATATGTATTAAAACCAAAATAAAACAACATAAAATCAAAACAGAACATCTTCAGGAAAGGTCTGAAGATGAAATAAACTTCTGGAGTGACATAATCCACTTGTAGGTAATGTGGACATTTTATGTACAGAAAATAAAAACGGGGGGGTATCAGAATACTCGTGCATCTCTAATGAAGCAAGAATGGTATTATCATGCTGTTTAACAAAGCAATAACCCACTTTGTTCTGGATAACATAAAATGCAAAATGCATATAAACCAGGATTTCAAATAAAGCATTATAAAGGTTCTAATAGCATTATTAGAAGTATTTTAAGACAAGTTTGGGTTTTTTTAATGTTTTATAAAACAAACAACTACCAAAGAAAATAAACAGTAGATCATGTGAAAAGAAAAATCAGTGAATTAAAGGAAAGAGATTGATATTTATTTAAGTGCAAGATTTGGTTGCTCTCAAGGTGAATGAAGAGACAAATAAAAAGTTGTAATAGAAACAACATTTGCAGTATGCTGGTTATTTTGAAATCTTTCTCTGACAAAAGGTTGTAATTCTCAGGATCCTTATGCTGGCTGCCCAATCGCATAAGCTGTCCAGAAGGACTGAAAATTCCAACTATTGAAGTATATATTTGAGTATATTTATTATTTCCCTTCTTACCAGCTACTAATTGCTCAAAAAAACCTCCACAACATTTCAAAACCTGTGAAGTTTGATAGAATGATATTGCAAAATTTAAGATGGGATTGATCAGTAAGAGGACATTTTCTGGCTGAGGAAAGAGTGGCTTTCCTGTAGTCAGAAAGCAAGGCTAAACAGACTGAAAATATTGTTCATCAATTGTTATTCTTTCTTTGGTGAACAGCTTCCCAGGAAAAGCAGCAACCACAAAATCTTGATAAAGTAAAACAAGGCTTCAGTGAGGCACAACACTGAAAAATATAGCATACTGACAAAACCTACAGTGATGAACAAATCAGAAGAACCAATACAAAATTGGCCAAAACCCAAGTCTGACTCGGCAGGTGGGTAGACAAGATGAATTATTATTTTAATCTTTGATGTGTAAGTTATTATTTTGGCCATCCATAAGTATTCAGGACCAAATGTTGAAAGCATTTCAATAGATAAATTTTTTTGCTCAGTTCCAGAATTGTAGTGTATTAATGCAACTAGGGCATACTGTTCAACTTTCTGATCACGCGCTCCTGCAGATTACATATGTATACTTTTAAGAGAGTCTGTTATAGCTTTAAAACATGAAATCTCCGTAATTTTTGTCTGCTTTAGAATGACCTCTTAACATCTACACAGTTTACTGTGTTCTGTTTATCTGAAGCCACTTACTTTGTTCTCTAGGTTTTCATCCCATGCATGTAAAGAATACAATAAGCCAAAAAATACAGTAAATAGAACTACATTCATCCAGCATATTTTCAAGAGTCTCGAAAGAAAGGCAAACAGAACAAACAAGTTCTACATAGTATTTCTCTAAAGCCAGCAAAGCTGAGCAAGTTATTTGGGTGGAAAACTGACTCCTAAGTGCAAGTCCGTCATGAAGGAAGCTTTTCTGAGGAAGCCCCAGCAGGAATGCTTCTGATCATCACGGCTTTAACAGAGTGCTGTGGGCAAGATGTTGATTCTTCAGATTATTTTATCCCAGACCACATAATCCTTTATAGATTAAAGTCATCATGAAGGAAAGATTGTTCTGTGATTATCACCCGTAGGGTTCAGAAAAATTGTATTAACAGCCCTGCCAGAAACTGTCCAAGCAACTTTCCATAATGTGTGCCATCCTCAGCCTTCAAAAATAAAATAATTAGTTTTGAGATATTTTAAAGGGGATAAAAAAAAAATCCTTCCCTGTTACTGAGGGTCTATATCAGTGTTTCACAGAGAGAATCAGCTCCTCACAGTCTAACATCAGGCTAAGAATGGAGACACGAGCAAATATTGTGAAAGTTTATGTCCTTCACAGCTTTCAGTTTTGTTGATTTCTTAAGTGATCAAACAGCCTGAGATTCTTCATGAACCCTTTCGTAGGATTTTGTTTTCCAAATGTTGCTTTGACTAATTCTCTTAAAAAGGCTCTTTTACTTTTTTTTTTTTAAATTATGAAAACAAGGCCCACCTGGCCTATCAAGCTGAGTGAATTAGGAAATACTTGATGTGTTCATGTATCTCGGCGTAGACACAGTTGTAACTCTCACCATTCTACAAAAAACTTTCTTCTGAATTGAAGATCTAGTGACCTTTGTTAATCTGTTACAAACCTAATAACATGAAATTTGCTTCTCCAGTGATGATCAGCATCTATTATCAAAAATAATTTATATTTTAATCACTCATATATTACCTACATATTCACTTTAGTCTTATTTCATTCTCCTAGCAAAGTAATTTGACATCAATTGGAGCTGGGAATATGTTTGTAATTTTGATTTCACTATCTAATTGGCTTGTTTCTTTTCTGATGATGTAACTGTTACAGCAACGTCATTGTCATCTTTGACCACAACACCAACACTAGAGAGAGGGATTACAAGGTGCTTCTGAAATCTTCCCAAAAGTGAGGTTCTGCAGAGCCTGAATGCTTATGTGCCAGAGCAATTTTGAATGTCCAAATGGCCTTGCTGATGGACATTTTCTTTAGTTTCTTCTCATATAATTTCCTTTAATTATGGGGTGTCTGGTTATGCATTCACCAAAACCCTGCCATTAGTAGTTCATAAAATAAATGTGCAGAGTGTTCTAATAGTAAAAAGAAAGATATCCAGCGGACATAATTTCCTATGATACCAACAGCTATGTTGATGCAAAAGGTCACCTGTGCCTGGCTAAATAGTTTCCCTTCATTTCAGAACTATATTTCTTTATATGTCTAACTCACCCACTGAAGTAGAAACCTAAACAAGAAATTCTTTATGTGAGGAACACTGTCAGATTTTTTATGTTGTTATCTGAAGGCTCTTGGGAATTTCTTCAAGCCCCATGAGCCACTGCCAAGGGACATACATAGATAGACATCTACACATTGTATTTTGTATCACGTCAAATATTTAGCTCAATAGTACCTCAGCCTCTATCTCCAAAACACTATAATCATGTTCAATCAGCACAAAAGTAAGGGACTGTGCTTGCTAACACAGGAAACAAAGGGGCATATTAGTGCTCCTTCTAGTCAAAAATGGGTACATACAGTCAACTTCTATTCTAACTTGGTAGAATTAATTTTAAAAATTAAAAAGGAAGGAGCACAAATTTTCTTTTAAAATGTTTGATTATAATGAACCTAGAGTTTTTGGAATGCATTGGATCTGCACATAAAATGTTTACATTTAATTTTGAGGCAGACAATTTATTTCAGGATTTAATTATACCTTTTCAGTAGGAATTGTTATAATTTTAAAGCTGTGGGTCTCAGACTACTTGTTGAATTCCAAATAGCTTGTGCTGTCTCTCATTTTAGAAGTGTGAAACTTAATAGTTCCTGTAAAACAGTAAAAATTAACTGGCTTTTTAAAAGAAAATTAATTGTAATATTTTATAGGTGTACTATACTACTATTAATAAAAGCAACATCTTTTTAATTGAGAAAAAAGATATAATCAAAATGTACTCTAACAAAGAATTTTACTGCAAACTCTGAAAGATGAAGGAGGATAAGACCTTTCCAAGTAATTTTCAGTATCTGAGAATGTTCTCAGTAACAGGTCATGAAGTTCTCAATTGTGACATAAATTGTTCTGAGAAGAAACTTGAGGTCTTAAAATATCCAAAGATAATTTTAAAACTTTGTACTAAAATCTCTGAATAAAAGCATTAAAGTAAATATGAATGATTATTATATGTATTTCATTTTTATTTTTATGACCTCATTGCTGTACACCTGTCAAGATTTTTATGTATCTTCCGACTGAAGAAATAACTTTTTTATGCTTTTATGAATATAAAATTATAGAAAATAGTTCTCAAAATTAAGGTAAGGTATTTAAATTTAAGGGACATCAACATATAAACACATTTTTGCTATGTTTTTCATTAGATGGTCAATAAGGAAATATTCAGAGCTTCAACATAGAAAAGAGTAAGAGAATATTGCCACACTGTTTAAGCACTGCAGTGTTCTGGACCTGCAGTTGTTAAAAAGTACTGATTATATCTAAGGCAGCAACTCCAATAGTACTTATATAGTCTCTATGTACCATAAAGTTGAGTATGTTTCTGGGCATGTTTTGTTACTGCTGCAAATGAGAACTAGCAATGCTAGAAACCAAATTATTCTGGAAATATAAAACCTTAAGAAATGAGACTGCTCTGGCCAATACCCCAAATGTCCCCTATTAATTGTAAAAGAGAAAAGGTATCATAGAATGGCTTGCGTGGGAAAGGACCTCAAAAATCATCTTGTGCCAACTCCCTTGCCATAGGCAGGGACACCTTCCACTAGATCAGGTTACTACGAGCCTGGTGTGGGTTTACCAGCCTGCCCCCTAGGGCTGAATGGTTAATTCCAGGCAGATTTCCAGAGCAAAGCCAATCACAAGTTTTAGTAATGCCTCTGTGAATAACACATTTAAGAAAACAGAAAGAAGCCTGTGGTGCAGAAGAAATTCCAGGCTGGAGGACAGTAGAGGAGAACAAGAGACAGCAATGTAACCTCCAAGGTCAGTGTAGCAGGAGGGGGGAGGAGAGGCCCAGGGGGGGCCCCCTCTCTCCCTCCAGCAGGGGGAAAGGCTTAAAAACTAAAACCCTGCCATCTGTGGAAGATTATTTGGAGTGAGGAGACCCTCCTGCAACTCATGAAGGAGCCTGTGCCGGAGCAGAGGAGTGCACGGAGGAAGCTGTAACTCCGTGGGAGGCCTAAGATGAAACAGAGTCTTGTGGGAGGCCTGTGGCCCTTGGAGAGAGAAACCTACACTGGAGCAAGTTGTCCTGGACTAGGACTTGTGGTCCC
>VXAY01000250.1:315640-328823 GCA_013399855.1 Oxyruncus cristatus | reverse complement strand
GACGTGCAGCAGAGAGAGAGAGAGAGAGAGAGAGAGATTTCCAGCTAAGGCCGAACAGAGCTGTCGCCCTAGAGATAATAGAAGAAAACTTCCAAGTGCTACAAATTTGATTTAGAGAAACTGTAACCTTGAAAGCAGAGAATAGACTTTTCTCCTCCTGGACTGATACAGGGGGGAGTGGTAATTTGGTACATACATAAAATTTTCTTCATAAGAAAACCTAGTTAAAATTGTTGTATATAGTATTCTTTAGTCTTTATCCTACTAGTAATAAATTTAATATTATTCTCCCATGTCAAGTCTCTTTTGTCTGTATAAAATGTTTCTCACCTTATAACAATTGTGTAAAGGATTTAAAAAAATTAGTCCAGAGTAAACCCACGACAGAGCCCCATCCAGCCTGGTCTTGGAAACCTCCAGGGACAAGGAGTCCACAAGCTCTCTGGGCAACCTGTGCCAGTGTCTCACCACCCTCACAGCAAAGAATTTATTTCTAATATCTAATCTAAACCTAACTTCCTTCAGCTTAAAGACCATTCCCTTTTGCACTAGCACTATGTGGAGTTGTGAAAAGTCTCTCTTCAGCCTTCTTGCAAACCCCCCTTAGGTACTGAAAAGTGCTATAAGGTCTACCAAAGCCTTCTCTTCCCCAGGCTGAATGGCCCTCACTCTCTTGGTCCATCTCCATAGGAGAGGTGCTCCAGTGCTGTGATCAACCTGATTGCCCTGACCCAGTTGCAGGACCTTGCACCTGGCCTTGTTGAACTTAAGTAGGTTTGCACAGGCCAACCTCTCAAGCATGACAAGGTCCCTCTAGATGACATCTGTTCCCTACAGCGTGGCAACCTCACCACACAGCTCAGTGTCATCAGCAAATTTGCTGAGGTTGCACTCAATCCCATTGTCCATCTCAGAGACAAAGATGTTAAAAAATGCCGGTCCCAATAGTGACCCCTGAGCAGTGTCGCTTGTCGCTGCTTTCCACTTGAACATCAAATTGACCACAACTCAGTGTGACTATCCAGCTAATTTTTTATCCACTGAGTGGTCCATCTGAGGCCACAAGAAGCTGATGTGTTTTGGTGGGTTTACCTCCTTTGCTATCAAATGTACAGAGCATAGTAACCCTCAGGATCTCACAAATTACTTTTAAAAACCTGGTTGGCTTTATTTTTCAAAATGATAGTGAATCTTTCTAAAATCCTGCTCTTCACACACCTTTCCTCCTCATAGAATTATATAATTAGAGAACCTGTAATGTAGAAGTAGCAGTTTATGCAGTATCTAAAATGAAGTGAATATTTTAGAGACTTTTTAAATGTTACAGCTTCTGTTCTAAGTTAGAGTCTGTGTTTATAGAACAGGAGGGAAAAAAAAAAAAAAAAGGGAAAAGAAAGCCCTAATGTTACAATTTGGAAAATTTATTATGCAAACCCTCCTAAATAATTATGTGCTTTCTGAAACTGGCACTAAAAAGAAACAAAGCTAATTATTCAGGTGCAATACCACATTGATGCAGCTGTACTATTTCTGTGATTTGAATCAGGTAAGTATTTCAGTATATCTGTGTTATCCCATATAGTTGTATCAGTTCAGGTGGAGATAGCATCTGTATTTTTAGCACGTACTTCATTGCACCACATGGGCATATCCTACAGCTTGATTTTCCCTTAACAAAAGGACTTTACAAACAGAAAACTGCTTCCCATGAATTTCAGCAGGACTGTAGTGAGAGAGTTACCTTAATCAGTCTTAAATATGTTGATGGTAACAGGAACTTGGTTTTAATATATATTTCAAGATGATCTTTCCTTGAACGCAAGGCTTATTTAAGGTGAGGTAATGGAACAGAGATGGGGAAAAGGTCGCTAAAGTGACAACCTACCCTTTTTACCAAAACATGTTGTTTTCAATTCTACAGTTGATTAACAGCATGATCTCTGCTGCCAGCAGGAAAAGGTTGAGAGATCTCAGGTCTGACCGATCACTGCCCTTTTTTTGAATAATAACAAGCTTATGAAGCACCCACAATAGATATAAACTTACCTTCTGCCTTCCCCCAATGTCTGTCACATCTGTATAGTCACATATATGACTATGGGAAATGAACAATGATTCTGAAGACATATTAGTGCAGGAAGATCTGGACAGGCTGGATCTTCATGTAGTTCATCAAAACTGATAGCAGAGTCTGATTCCTGAGATAGGTGAGGCACTGCAGCAGGACAAGCTGGTGTCAAACCAGAGCAGCAGCATTTCCCAGCCAAGGCTGGCTGTGAAGGAGCAGTAATCCAGGGCAGCAAAGAAGTCCCCACCACATTCTTGACGGCATTAGTCAGGGTACTGCCAGAAGGTCTGGGAATGGCTCCTTCCCCACTGATCAGGGTCCTTGAGGCAAACCTGAGTTCTTTGCCAAGCCTGGGGCTCTCCCACAGAAGATAGACAACTATGTATGGGAGCGAGTCCCACAGAGACTTGTGAATTGGCTGTGGCTCAAGCAGAGGGCATCCAAGGAAAGGTTGTGGGAGCTGGGTTATTTCAATCTTAAAAAGAGAAGATTTCAATGAAGAGTGTATCATGTCTTCAATCAGGAGAGAAGATAATAAGGGCAAGATTGTCCATAGAGTCACAGTGACAGGTCAAGAGACAACAAAAAAATTCAGATTGGATGCAATAACTTTTTCCTTTTTTCCCCCCTTTCTTCTCATTAACAGATTTCCTTTTTCCTGGTTAACAATTCATGTAGATGATTACAGCCAGTCTGTGGAACTTTGTATGTTTACAGGAATGAAATGATTGATTAAATGTATATTACCAGTATATAATCTTCAGATGTGAACATCACATTTACACACACATAGTGTATGAAAAACTCAGGAAAGAAAGAAATAGCTAGTGTTTTCAGATTGTGCTATGACATAAAAGCTTGCTTCTCTTTGTGATAAAAGTATACAGCAATAAGAATCAAGGCAGAGCAGCTGATTTATGCAGCTGTTACAGCAAGTGCTTCAATCACATTTATTCGTCATTTTACAGCAATTCACATGTGGATAACAGTGAGATTTACATGTTGAACTGCCAGTTTTTCGGAGTTTTTTTCAGCTTATGAATATCTAATATGAATTGGAAGCCCTTCAAAAAATGTAATTATTTTTCTGCAAAATGATAGATTATATAGATGGTATTGCATTACAAACTTCATATACTCATTCAAATAGCAGGTTAATTTGCTTTTCTTCAAGATTTAGAATGTCCTATAAAATTATTGTTGGAAAATTAAAAGAAGGAAAGGGAAAAAAATACTAAAGGAAATAAATTCTCAGCAAAGAAGCAGCGAGGAATACAGTGGAGTAGCTACAGATTCACAGGAGAACACTGTGACAAACAAGGAGGATTTTTGTTGTGAAAATGTGAGAAAACCTTAACAGTCCAAATACTGTACAGATTTTCAAACAAAGCAAAGGAAGTTCAGTTTGACCCAGCTTATAGAAGTTCATACTCCCTAGCATATTGGTTTTAAATTGCATTTAAAAAACAAGAGAAAAAAACAGTTTCTCAAACATTTTGGACAAATGACTTCCAAAAGCATCCATACCTTGGTACTAATACACATCCCAGTAAATATTGATTTACAGCATCTGATAATCTGATATTGTGGTCAAAGGAACCTCTGCAGCCTCAAAATTTTACTTGATTATGTAAATAAATGTAAGCTAGCAAAAATAGAGATGTTGACTAAACAATGTGTTTTAGTTTAGTAGCCACTGTCATTGTGCAATTTAAAAAATCAAATATCTATCACATTTCTAATTGACCTTTGTCAATGTGTTATGACTCTGAACATCAGAGACAAGTCTCTGTGTGGCTGTGGTACTCTTGACTTTAAATTCTTTATTTTGAAAGCAGCTCAAAACACTATTTTATGTTAGCCAGAAAATGTGGTAGCAGATAAAATCAAGATCATAACATGTTAAGGACAACATTTTTTGCAAAAGTGCTCTTGTATATTGAAAGTAGCATGAGCTGTAGAGACAATGAATCTTTCCCTTTCATGACCCTTCCTCTTTTTCTTTTTTTTTTTTTTTTAAGAGTCTTTCCATAAATCTTTCATAAAATAAACTTAATATTAAACCAGTTGCATTGAATCCCTTGCAATATGAAGATAATGAAATCCAGTAGCTCTTCATATTGCCTGAAACATACACATCTGCCAAAAATAGATGCATATTCTTACTTACCTATAAATAAAAACATGAAACTGTTGAGTACAGTGTAGATTAGAAACTGTAACAAATTTTCTGCTTAGGTTTTGCTAGTGTTCATGCTCTTTTTAATCCTTATTTTTTGATTACTAGGTTAACATTTTGCCCTCTGGCTATAGTTTAAACTTCTGATAGTATTTCCAAAACCTCATTATATTCATTAGAAAAGTGTTACAATTGCAAAATTAATATTTAATTCAAATAAGTATTAGCAGTGAATTTAAATATATTTTATATTCAAATTCACACAGAATTGTTTATTCCTGAGAGGACTTTATTTAATACTTATCTAATTTTTGCTATCATGTTCTTTACCACTAAGCTTGATTTTAAAAAAATTTGTCTTGGGCAAATTAACATCTCAAGTAGAGTAAAGCTAACACTGAATAAATCTGTCTTTTAACATTTAATGATTTTTTTTTTCCATGCTTAAAAACTCTTTAATTGAAGCACCACACAATGGCAACGTAGTCTCACTTAAAAAACCTTCCTAGCCTAGGTTGCTTTAGGAGAAAAAGTGAAGGGAATGCAGCTATTTAGATGCTGGGAAGAGAATTTGAAGAAGCTATTCATTGCTCATTTCTTCATATCAAGTTCATGACTGGAAGATGATATTTTTCTACTTTTAATGCAATTTCTGCTGACATGTTGTATTCTTTTAGCTACCCTTACTACCATGCCTGTTGGAGCACAAATGACTGCTAAGTAAACAAGGGGACTATTAGTAGGAGATAGATATATATACATAGAGAGAGAGAGAGTGAGTAGAAAGCATGAAGCAGCCAAAGGGTAGTTCTAGGAAGTTATCAATAACCAAAGAAATAGAAGGAAAAAAGTACAATAAATTAAGTTATACTAAAAAATCAAAAAGCAGTTAGATTTCAATGAGTAATGACTACAGTTAGTATTGATAAATTCAGGCTGATTTTAAACTTTGTGGGTTGGTTTGCCAGCCTTGGTCAAGGTATAAAGTCATGGAACTCCATATTTATACGTATATGTGGACATCTTACAAATAGCTACCCAAGCCCTGTGTAATGCTCTAAAATTGATTGGATAATACATACCCATCTCTGATGCTGGATACAGTTATGTCTTTGTTCCTGCAAAGATTGACAGCTCCCTCTGCTGTTCTCATCATGAGGTGAATAAAGTCTCTGTAATTTTCCTGCACACAGTCTTGGACTCACGCAGTTTGTCAATTAATGGCTATTAGACTGGTATGCTTTTAAACACTGGCTGGCATTCAAATGCCTGATGGCACCTTTAAGACACCCTCTTGGACAACCAATCTGTTTCAAAACAGAGCTTGATAGTGTTATTAAAGCAAGGTATGAGAATCAAAACTTTTTATTTTTATTCTTTCTTCCTGTTTTTTTTTGGTGGGTTNCTATTTCTGTTTTTACCCATCTGGTCTATTTACCACAGATGCAGACTTATGAAAGCTGTGCTACTTGGCAATTAAAGTCTGACCTAAGGAACTGATATTAAAGCCCTGGATAGATGCTGTAACATGCTATTCACCATTCTCCTAAAATCCAGAAATATCTTTCCAATTTTCTCAGATTTTCATGTCATCTTCACCATGTTTTTCTTTTAAATATTTCATAGTTCATGAAGTCAGATTGGTGAAGGAAGTGTCTTCATTTTATTTTTCTAGATTTAGTAATTTATTCATTCTTTTTGATGAAACATATAGGCTAAATACACCATATACTCCATGAAAGAAAGCTGAAAAAGGAGGTGTGTGATGCATGTTCTTTAGCATGATGTTTAGTAATGATATATGCTATACTCAGTTTCTCAGGCGGCATTTCTCTATGAATATTTGGATAGTACTGAACAAAAAACCCACTATATTGATTGGTAATTCCTTTATCCTAAAAAATTCTATGCAAATAAAAGCAACAGCATGAATCTAAATTTTGTCTATGTGTCAAATTCACTGTGCGATTTTTTTTCCTTATCCAACTCACACATAATTATACATAGTTTGAAAGTGATTTAAGCACTCAGTAGACAAAGCAGGATTATATCTCCCTTAAAGACAACTCAACACATGATGCACTTGCTGTGTAAATCAATTATATTATGTAAAAGATTTCCTGTACAAAAGTTTTGAAATAAAACCTCCATCTGCGCTAAATACACTAAAAATGCAGGTCTAATTTTTGAAACAGTAGTGTTCTGAACAATTCCTTTTTATGGCCTAGTTTATCCTTTCCTTACCTTATCATGCAGAATCCTTCATGACATTCCCCATAAGAAAAAAATCAGGTAACAAAGCTAAGAACCATTATAATTTCTATGAGTTCTTGGCCTTAGTGTAAATAAAAGACAGAACAGTAATACAAAATATTGCACACACAGGAAAAGGTTGCTGCCTTCCTGTCGTATAGTCTCAGTCAATCAGCATACCTGGCAGTATATTTATCTAAAATTTATAAATAATTTAGGATTATTCATCACTAGATCATTGCCCAAAGTATTTCACATGTTATTCGAAACACAGGAAATTTCAAAATTTTCTTTTTAATTTTTCTGTTGGAAATGTAAACTTGGTATTCATGTGCCGAAATATGTTAACCTCACAATTCTGTTTCAACAATGGCTACTACAAATGAGGTAATTTTATCACTGACAAAAATGACAAATACGTTGCTGCTGGCTCCCTGGAGGGCTGCTTTCTTGTGATCCACTACAGATAAGCTCCCCAGAACAAAGTAATATCTAGTATGTTAAAGATTTGTCTGCTGATGTTGGACATTATTGCTCCTGTAGGATATTTATGAGCAAGTTCTATATGTATTTAAGATATTTTTCCCCAAAAAATATTGTTTTACCAAGCAGGTGTTCTCAGTACTGCCACATCTCCATGATGTCCTAGCAGAATGCTAAGTTAGTTCTCATTTCTAATATAATCATCCCTTTCATAGAGGGAAACGATTATCAGTGTCTTTGTGAATTGCAAAAGGAAGATATTACAATTTTCATTAAACCAGAGTAGTAATATTTTAATGAAAAAAGTATTTATTTTCTTTTGCTGATGGATCTTTCTTTTTCTTTTTAAACATGACTTTTGGGCAAAAGATTTCATCAGTAAGTTTTCTTACTTCTGTAGATGTTAAAAATACTGCATTAACCAAATAGCTGGATTCCCAGAACTTCTATCTTCTTCATTCTGGGGCAGAAATTTAGTAGTTTACATACATTACGTTCAGTGTTTGCTTTGTCTCTATATCTGTGCACAGAGTACATTTGCATAGACATCTCTTGAATAGACTTGAAGAGTGTAAACTCAAACTGTGGGCTGGCTCAATGCTGAACACTGCCTAATCCAATTGAATTAACACATTACATATCCAAGAAAGTTGATTGGAAATGGTGTCATCTCTGACTTTCTCTGGTACTACAGATCTCACTTTCTTTACCAAAGTTTAACTGATAATTCAGCAAGTCAGTGCTGTCCTGTTACAACTTGTGTTAGATTTTAGTATTGCTTTACACTGTCCATGTTAAAATGGTCTTAACTTGTCTATTTCCTTAAAATAAAGGGAGGACATGCACACATCTCTCTTTTACTCTCTATTTCACTGTATCTCTGATGAATTCAAATTTTAAATCACTTTCCAGTTTTGCGTATTTTTTTCCTGTCGTAATCTCCTTAGATAACCCATCACTAGACAGGATATGATGTAGTGCTTCTATTCGATGATTATCTATCTATGCAAATGATACTAAGTGGTTCTAAACCAAAAGTGAGAGAATTACGCCTCTCAGATGTGTCCCCTGTACCCCAAAATGCATCACTCTGCTTTGACTTGTCTAACACCAAGACTTGTTTTCCATAGTATTTTCACAGCACAAATATCTGTCTGCTTCCCCTTTCTAACATTAGTTTTCATTCTACTAGACAATTTTATTCTTTCTTTTACATGATTTTTTCTGTTATGTAGTGAGATTAACTTGGGCTGTCTTTATATCATTAATAAGGCACTGAATAGTCATTCTTAAGTAGGCATTGTTAGCAAATCCTTCCTTCTCAAAAGTATATATTTAAAGCATGATATAGTCTCAGCCAATGTCAGTTCGTATGCATTGTTTATTGTTACTACTGTGTCACTATTATGGGATTATCCTGATTTCTATTCTGCATTGTAACTCTCATCAAGCCTTAGGGTCAGCATAAGCTACCCATTAATCATGTTCGTACAAGAACCTAACAAATCCTCTTTAATTTGAATCTGGTTCACTTTCACTTGTTTTGTAAAATGGGAGATAGCCAATTACACATGCATAATGTGGAAACCTTTTGCAACTCTTTATTAACATAAACTTATTTGAAGTCACAGTGCATTTGAGTTCTCCAACAGAGACATTATGTAAATACGAATGGGGACAAATGAGGCATATGGCACCGGTACTTGATTTTTTTAGCAATTTTCTACTGATTTAAAGCAATAAACATATTAATACCATGGTTATACAAATATTGTCCTCCAGGTAGCTGTGTTTTCTTTAAAGGGCATTTCAAAGTACCCTGAATAAAATATTCCTACATTTACAGTTCTTTTCTAACACAGAGAGGTGTGTGCACATATGCATTATAATTCTTGTCCTACTTTCCCTAACACCTCTATTCGAAGTTGCAGCATTATCTTCTGTGTTTTTGTCCTTTTTGTCTACGTAGATATTATTGCAAATATGACTCAAGACCAGCCTTAAGGAAAACAAACAATAGCTTAACACAAGTTTGTTCTTCTAACTGAAGAAAGAAACAAATAATTGGAATAAGGATATAAGCTAAGCATGGGTAGAAAACATAATTCTATCCATTGTCCCCCTTGGCATGGCAGGGAGACATTTGACAGTCTTCTATCTGCCCAACTTATCAGTGCAAGCCTATGAGACTGCTAGTCTCATATTTTCCTAACATTCGATACCTAATTCATGGATTTGGTTAGACCTCCTTCTTTGTCCTTTCCCCATCATGTCTTTGAGCCACAGTCTTTCAGGAAACCTAAATATGAAATACATGGGTGCAATTCCTATGAAATTCTATGAAGTACCCTTGTTTTCGTGCAGGTCTGATAACTCTGTACTGAAATACAGAAAAAAAAACCAAAACAAAATCAAAACCTCAACCCACCTCCCCTCACAAAAAACCCCCACCAAAACTAAAACCAAACCCCAACAACAAACAACAACAACAACAACAACAACAACAAAACCAGCCACCACAAAAAAACCCAAAGCAGCACTGGTCAAAAAGTAAAATTCATGTTTATAGAGGTTTCAGTATGAACAAAGAAAATTTGTGAGGATATAGCAATTTGTCGTAGTCCATGACTGCATCACAAGACATAATCCAAAATTTTCTAAATATAGTAAAATTCAATAAACTTGCCTATGGCAAAGTGTTTGCAAAAGACAGTATTAAACCAAGTCTGGTATTTCCTATCTTAAAAGAGAGTATGCCTAATTGCAGTAATGTTAATATCCACTTACAAAGCAGAATAAAGATTGATTTAGTGTAGAAAAAAATTATTTTTGTTTATGAATGGTTAACTAGGTATTGCTGACAGTAGGAAAAACTCACAGGGGCATGAGCTTCATAATAGTGCTATGAACGTCAACGCTGACATCTGTATTAATAGATAATGTGCAGTGACTTGAAAGAATGAAAAAAAATTCCAGATTGTGAGATTGTTATATGTAAAATGGATCCCTTTTATATGTCACAATTTTTAGCTATTACAGTAGTTTTCAATAATCCTTAAGTAGTAAGAAGACTGATTAAAAAAAAAAAAAATCCGATTGTGCTGAATTTTACACTAAGTTCAGTTTCTTAAACATTGTATTTGCTTTCTTTAACAACATCTAAGAAAAATAAGGAGCCAGAACAAGGGACATCAAAAATATCGATGAAAAAAAAGCCTGCCAAAGCCCCACATGCTTATGGGGAAAAAAGACGTAGGAAAAATTTCCCGAAGAAAATTACGAGGGGAAAAAGGACATTGGCTAAGGAAACAATAGAAAGACTATTCAGAGAGATCTTGAAATGTACCCAAGGAAAACCAGGTACAGACATGGAGTGTTATGTGTCAAGACAGTGGGAAAGTGCCCCTCCATAGATATGGATTAGTGCAACGAATTGTGAGAGGGCTCACAGCTCTCCTAGAGACCCATCATTGCAACCATGAGGTTTAGTACTGTGGAGAATGTAGTGCTATCTTTTATTCTGATTTACAGGACAGGACAAGATAGCATGGAGAAAACAGGGAGAAGGACGTGAATTATGATTTCCCAAGGATTTTTCTTTCAATATGCTCAAATAACAAATTAAATCCTTCCATGATCTTGGTGACCTTCGGACTGCTTTTTTGTGTTTGTTTGTTTTCTTTTTCTGACCTTTCTTTTCTAAAAAGCCTTTCAAGATAGCAAGAGAGCAAGTCTGTCTGTGGAGGAAAGCTGCAGTACCTTTTTCAGGAATGCATTGGTTCTTGTCGGGAAAGTGCATTTAAATGCTATCACTGCATCCACTTCCTCTCTTCTCTTTCACTTACTATGAGATTAGATTTTGTGAGATTAGGGTTCATTCATCCCTTTCCTGCAGGTTGTCAGCATCAGAATTAAAAGCAGATTTCAGAAGTGATCTAGGCAAATAGACCCATTTTCAAAAGAGCTTTAGGAATATAAATGCTAGTGATTTTTTCTAACAAATGTTTTCAAATAATAAATGTTCATTTACAAACTTTTTTTAAGAATTCTGAGTTTAGTGCTGTAAATGAGGGTGCTTTTTGCTTTCTCCTTTCCTGTCATCGTAGGGAATTTCAAGACTCTATGTGTAATTTAAAAATTTGTGTTCATTTCATAAAAATTGCCACAATGTGTAGTCAGTTAGCCGAACACTGACAAGGATCCTGACATATGTCACCTATTCTCAGGGGAAGAAACTTCAAAGTAAACTAAAGAAACAATTGGATTTAACAGCTATGCTCTGAATAATGAAAAGCAAGGATATAAATAGGAACAAAAACTCTGAGGATTTATTTGGCTTAAAGAAAAATTAACAATAAGAGACATTGCCAAAAGGAGATAGAAAAAAATATTCTAGAGAAGAAACTGTTATTAGAAATATCTTTGAATACTGAAAGCTGGTTGCTTAATTTCTGAAGACTATAGTATAATGGTTAAAAAGTCAAGCAATAACTTATGAACATTTTATCTTTTTTTAATAAAGATTCAATTTTGAAATTATTTGCTTCATATTTAAACTATCAGAAGTTACATGAAAGATGTTTCAGGTTACACTATGACACTGTGGTATTAATAGACATTTTAAAGAAATGAACAGAGTATTTACTAGGATAGGTCCTTTCTATTTCCTGCAGGTTAAAAACGGTGTGTTGAATTTCTGATGGGAAGGTACCTTTCCTCCCTTACATAATAAAGTATGAACAGAATCATCCTTACCCAAAATAAAGATGGGTAATGTTGTGGGTTTAATGTGGGTTCTGTGTGACAAGTCCACTGAGATATCAAGCAAAGGAAGAAGCGATAGAGAAGAGACACTTAGCAATTAGGGTGTTAACATCCCCTTAAGGGACTTTAAAATATTTTATGCCTTCAGTTTGCATAGGATTCCACACAACGTATTTTTATTCTTCATGCAACTGAAATACTGAAGGAGAACAAATTTCCAGTCATGTGTCTACTATATGTGGCATCTCATTTTGTATTCCAGTACTTTAAAAGGATACTGAAAGTCTATATTTTATAGATTTACAAAGGAAATCTGTGGATATGGGCAGGCTGGTTATATTTTTGTTTTATTTTGGTTTAATCTAGCATACAGAAACATGAAAAGAAAACTTTCTGTTTTATCAGAAGGAAAAAGAGTTTTTCACTTTTAAAATATTAAGTATACATATAAAAAAAGGAAAAATATTCCCATTCTAGAACCTGTGCCTAGATATGGAAATATTATATGATTGGGAAGAATTTAAAATAAAGAATTTGTTTAAAAAATTAACAAGCCCCCCACCTACCCCGAACTGTTTAGTCATATACTTCATGACGACAATTAAATGTTAAAACCTCTAAAATACATTGCTACTCTGCCCTATGTGGTAAAATGCTTCCATTAAAGTTTTCTGAGAAATTTATACATACAAATATATGGAGTTCTTGAATACTGATCTATTGCAACAATGTTCAAAGTTTTAGCCTACAACCTATGACTCTTGCTGATAGATGTTTACAAGCACAAAAGGAAGACAGTAATTTCCATTAACTCATTTATGCTGATATATTTATTTCAATATTTTCATTGCTAAAGATAAGAAATTAAGGTAAAATAAGCAGTTTTGGCCCAGGCCAAAGAAACAAAGTTTAATGAAAATTCAATTTTCTGTGTGACTTTGTGTTTTGCCTTGGTCCACGTGGCAGATTTAGGGGTAGGTTGTTTGATTCATTCTGGGCAGTGAGCAGAAGAACTTTCAGGAGCTTCTTGCAAATTTTAGAACATTAAGGTAGAATAAGGCACTCAGCAAATTTCGAAACAACATCAAAAGTAAGGCACTTCAAAAACTTTAACTTTTAACTTATCCAGTTTTAACTTACCCAGACACAACAGAGCACTTACTAAGGCACTGACTGAATATTTTTAGTCTGGCTTATAATATAGTCCAAGAAGAAGAAGTTAGAAGAAAGAATGAGATAAAGAGAAAAGATAAGGGTAGAAAGATGGATCCAGCAACAAGGCTTCATTGTTTCAATTTAGAAATCTGAAGGTGGTCAAAGTGATGGTCACAGTCTTGATCTGTTGGGGGTTGGGTGAAGCTTGTGAAACATACAGTTCAACGGGTTAATATACACTCAGGCTAGGTGGGAACACCCAAATATCTCCACTTGTTGGG
>VXAY01000250.1:287778-315631 GCA_013399855.1 Oxyruncus cristatus | reverse complement strand
TCCACTTGTTGGGGGGTAGTTTTACACTGTCTGCTGTAACACTGTGGATCACATGCAGTCCTCTGGTGGAAGGTCTCTGAAATGCTTCTGGGAATGCTTTGAAGGTCTTTGATGACTTATGACACTTTCTAAGACATGACAGTGGCTTCTCAGGTCAGCATAGCTGAGCTATTTATGCTCCATCAGAAGAAATGAATACCTCCAGGTCTATGTGGGAATGTCCCCATATCTCCCCTGAGGGGCTACAGGGAGAGTTTTACAACTGAGCCAGTTATGTAAGGGAGGACATTGGCAGGATAGAAAGCACCACTCTGCCTCTATAGAGTCTGCTGCTCATTGGCCTCTTCCCTTATGTGGCTCTAAACCCAGCTTCCTGCTAGCAAAGGTTGATTTGTCATGGTCATCCCCTGGTGCTTACACTCTCTGCACTCGGGCTGTCCCCTTGCACATCGTCAGCAAAGCACCTGCTGCTTTTGCAAATGGCTGATTGATTGAGTCATTAACCATTAACATTTCAGTGTCTCACACTTGGCAATAGGAGTTGCAGGATTTTTCAGATTCTGTGGCAAAGATGAGTCTAACATCAGATTAAAAGAAGCTAAGAAACATGCCATATTTCTAACATTAAGGGATTAAACAAGTCTCTATCCAGTTAAATTTGTGTTCGTCCAAAATGGACATAACTAGTGTATGGAAAAGAGTAAGAATTAAGGCAATCAAATACAATGTTTTCCACAGATATCTTTTATGTCTCTAGCAAAGCGCATGTGTTGGACTTTCTAGGCCAGATGAGGGGTTTGTGTGTTTAGAAAGTTTCACAGCATTTCAGTTCTCCTGCTCAGTTCAGCCTTTATCTAAATCCATGCCAGCAATCAGCATGTACCCTGATCAGTGTCTGGCTACAGAGGAGAAAGAAAACAACTTCCCGTTGTGTAGAATCAGCTCCTCCTACCTTCACCTGTTACATCAGATTTGTTTGTGTTGCCTGAGGAGACGGCAGGTGGAGTTTTGTTGTTTTTGTTGTTGTTTGGGGTTTTTTTCTGTTTGCTTCATTTACAGTTTTGTAGCCCTCTCTTATAAATGTCCTTGGCTGTCTTTCTACCAGTTGCAGTCTCCTAGACTACTGCAAAACCGTTCCGTAATTCTGAGTATCTTCAATTTTTTCTGTTTGAAAACCTTCCTGCTCTACAAAGAAATTTTTGAAAGGAAACACAGGAGCTGCACTCAGTATTCAAAAGGCCAACAAAAATAAATAAAAACTGTCAGAGTAAAGTCCTCTTTTGTGTTTCCAATCTTTTCCTCATGATTCCCACTATTTCACTTGCCTTTTTTTTTTTTTTTTAATTACTATGCCTGCTCACTGAAACTTACATTTTCAAGGAAGAATTCATTACACTGCCAAGTTTTTTTGAGTGAAAATAGTAAAACAGAGGCAACCACTTTCTACAGAAAATGTTTGGATTCTCTGGGAAGTCCATCACACTGCTCACTTTCTTTTTTACACCAGTATAAATGGGTTGAACAGAACATCTCCAAACCCATATCACTACAGAATTACAGTGGTTAGACTTTTCCCTTCTGAACACTTAAATTCAGTTCCCTGCCTTTAAAACAGTTATATTTCAAATATTTACCTTCTCTATACCACGGCTACTTACTCTCCCCGGTAACCTTTAGTGAGGCAGGTTGTCACAGAACTTTTGGAAATTCAGGTGTATCAACTGAATTACCCTCAGGTATGTGTTATTCACCTTTTTCAGAATAGTTGAGTATGGTTGAAGGTAGAACTTCCTTGTACAGTCAATAGAGTGGAAAGTAGAACTTTCTTGTACAGAAACCATTCTGGCTCCTCGTAATGACTTTTTGTTTCTGCAAGCATCTTTATTTATTCTATGTCAGATGACAAATACCTTGACAAGTTCAGGAATCAGAAGTTTTCAAGGAGACCTCTGGACTTTCTTGACTGCCCTTTCCAGTTCTCATAGACCAAGGTACTTCTAAGTAAAACTTTGCAGAGTGATATGCAAAAGATAGTCTAGTATTATCTTAGTAAGGAAATCAAATAGCTTTTTTCCAGCTTTTCGTGTTAAAGCATTCTTGATTAGAAGAATTAAGAGTCCATGCTTCTTTTAACCTGCAAGTGATATACACAGTTTAGTACTGCTCACATGTGAGCAAGGGATGCCTTGCCTTGTAGCTAGCTTCTGTGCACTGTTATTATGAAGTTTATTATTATTTGGGCATTTTTCCACATTTTTTTAATATTACAAAGATGCTAGGGAGTCAGTTAAAAAGTGTTAGCTCCACAATATCAATCCAATATGCCTAACTATTTTTACATTGTTATGAAACTTTTGTCTAAATATATGTAAGACTTAAAAGGAAAATGAAGAGCTGTATTTCTGTTCAACTCAGGAGTATCAGAAGTGACACAGGATGATCGTGTGCATTGATTTACTGAAATAATAAGACATAACAACTCTTTGTCACCCCATCACCCTCTTCTTCCCCCCAAATCAAATGACTCTCCCAACCCTTCTGTTTGGAGGAACAGTCCTAAGTCCAGTATGAAGCAGGGAAGATCAGTGGTTTCATACCTACAAGTTTCACTGCTCTGGGCTTTAGGCTTCTGGTAAGTCTCTTTTCATGTTGCTTCCTTCACTTTCCATGGGATATATGATTATTTAATTTATCACAAGCAAAAATTATTTTTTTCCTACCCAAGGCATGTTCAGTTTAGAAAACATATACAGCTTTCTTTTTTTTTTTTTTTTTTTTTGCCATGCAAAATTGGAATTTCCACTTGATTTTTCTTTTATCCAATTATTCTTTATCATGTCTGGATAGTAGGAGAGAAAATTATTCTACAATGGCAGGACAGAAATAACAATTTGAAGGTTAAGTGCTTTCCAATAGGAATTCATGAAAAATGAACCCAAGTTAAGTTTATGCTATAATTTTCATGTATTGTTCATAGATCTTAGTCATCAGCTTGTGAACATCCAGAGAAAAAATGTGTATCTAGAAAAATCAAAGCCATTACAGCTAAAGTCCAAGCGACAGATATTCTTGTAATGAAATGAAAATTGAGAGACTTTACTGGATTTGAGAAGTGCTGAAAGTGAATATTTGAAGTTAAATTCCTTGCTAATTTAACTCCAAAGGATTTAGTGGACTTCGCAGATAATTTGTCTCGTAACGTACATAAGCACTTTTGGTAGGAATGGAACTAAACCACTGAACAAAATTCTGAAACATTTTTTATACCTGCAAAAGTATAGTGCTTATAAAAATTAGGGGTTAAACACCTGGGGTCAGTTTCCATTTGGATTTGAAATGAAGATTTGAATTTATTTTAATAAATATATTCAGAAGGAATGTTATGAAAACCATGCATAATTTTTAACGGAAGAAAAAAAATATTAAGAAAAGCAGACCTTCAAAATTTCTACGAAATGTCACCCTTGTCAAAAAAAAAAAAAAAAAGATAAAACCAGTCTTGGTGAAAAGGTATTTAAATCCTTTCTTCCCTGAGTACAACACTTTCCTGAGACAACACAGCATTTTCCAATATAATTGAACAAGCTGCACAGGAAGGGATGTTCCAGAGTAAGTAGTCAATACAAAGTCTACTTAATTTAAAATATACTCGCTTATTTACTGGGCAAATACTACAAGATGCAATATTTACGTTACAGCTCAGTATCTTTTACACAGTAAGGACTGTTTCGTTTTAAAAAGATTTAAACCCTATGCATGTACATACATGCAAAGTACTTACCTCAAGTAACACATTACAGATCATGGTTTGTTTTTTTTCTTTGAAGACTATAAGAAACAAAATTACTTCACAAATCACTGTGAAGACAGTCAAATCACTCATTACTCTAATGATCCTTAACTCGTGCTATCTAATGATGACAAGGTCTTCAGGGACTACTGTAAGCCAAGTTGTATAAAAGCTATAGAAAATTCTATGAGGTCCAGCTTGCTGATCAATAGGTGCTCCTTTGTTATGGCTCTGAGTTAAGTGAATAAATTTATTGATTTGGAAAAATATGTGCTTTTTCCCATTCATAGCAGTAATTGCATGCCAAATTGTTCAAGAGAGGAGGTAACATGTAAAAAAAAGTGTTTTATTTACTATTATTATAATACAATTTTTCCCCATTTTCAGTAGTGAATTCAGGATCTTAAAGAGAAATATCTAATCCAGATATCTAATCTGAACCTCCCCTGGAGCAATTTGAGTCGTTTCTTCTCTATCCTGTTACTTGTTATCAACTCCCACCTTGTCATTACTTTCAGGCAGCTGTAGAGAGCAATAAGGTCTCCCCTGAGCCTTCTTTTTTCCAAGCTAAACATACTCAGATCCCTGAGCTGGTCCTCATAAGATTTGTGCTCCAGTCCCTTCAACAGCTCTTGCTCTCCTCTGACATGTTCCAGTGCCTTGATGTCTTTCTTGTAGTGAGGGATAAGAAATTTGCAAGAAGAGTTGACCATTTAGATATTTATAAGAGCATTTTGTCAAATATCCTGTGAAAAAAATGGTAGATTCACAAGAGCAAGTTTGTAAATACAGAAGTTTGTAAATAACTTTTCAAAAAAATTCTAATCTTAATAATAAAATCTGAAGAGTTAAGAGAAGTTACAAAAAGCATAAGCTACATCTAAAAAATATGTAAGAACTGATGACTTTTGCATAAAAGTCATGAAGTTTTATATTACATCAAATTTTGTACTTTACCACTGAATTATGATAGAAGGCTATTTATATAAGACATGATTCAAATGCTATCACAGAAGGTTACCTGAGAAATCTGTATGCAGTATTTTTGGATGTTTCTTTTTAATTCATTTCCTGTAAGAGGGGGCAAAAAAATTAGCAAAACAAATAAACAAACAAACAAAAAATCGGAAACCAAAACAAAAATACCAAAGCTAAAGAGAGAAAAGTAACACAGTGTTAATGAGATTCAAACAATGAAGTTATGATGGACTGCAGATAAAACAAAAATGCCAGTTTCTCTGCATTTTAATCAGTGAGATCACAGTTTTGATGAACGCACCAGAGGGACTATTTTGTGCTTTGTTTCTACAGTGAGTGAAAAGAAACAAAATGAGCTGTTTTATATTGAACACTTAATGACAGATGATGCATCCTTTGAGATTAACATTAAAACAATAGGGAAGTAGATACTTACCTAGCAAGGGATGTACTGCAAGATAATTTCAAGAAAAGACAGAGTTCTAAGGGCAAATTATTGACATTATATATCAACACCTTAGAAGCAAATTTCCTGAATTATTATTTTAAATCTCTAATCTCTTCTAATTTTAAGTGCAGAGGTATCTCTGTGCTTAAATAATTACAAAACAAGGCTAGGGAAAAAAAATCCCCATTCTGCCATTCATCCCTGCATAACCCAGTTCAACCATGAAAAAGATTTTGAATTTTCATATGTATCAAAAAACATCACTTCAGTGAGGATAGTATGGATGCAAAGATGCAGGGATTTGTTTAAACATTAGTTGATTAGTGTTTTAAAGAATATAATAAGAAATGCTTACGTTGTATGTGTGAGCAAATGAGGAGGATATTGTTATGTACCAAGAAAAACTCCACACAGTTTCATAAGGACTGCTTGTCATATAAATTCTATAAATATATAATAAACCTCTATTTGAAAAAAAAATATTTGTTATTGAAAAAATCTGATTAAGAAACAACAGATTTAACTATCAATTTACTACAGAGAGATCATACCTCTGCTCTGAAATTACCAATTGTGCCCAATAGTGTACGGATCCTTTTGGCTGACCAATGTCATACTAAAAATATTAAAAAAAAAAAAAAGATCTGAAAACCTAAAATACAGATTGTACAAATGGAGTGAAGAACAGCGAAGAACAGCACTAGTCAAGGCTCTGGTATTGAGAAGGACATTAGGAAAAATCTGAACTTCAAAAGTATTACAGTGACTTTCTTCTATAAAAGCGAGGGAGAGCTTTGAACATGACAGAGTTGTTTTTAATTCATGGCATTGCAAGAAACACTATTGAAATAGCTATTTCATTGACATACTTTTAAAATGCCATGGAAACATAGAAGGGAAAACATGGAAAGGGAAAATGGATGCGAGAATGATATGAAACCTCTTTTACAGCAAGATGATTAATGAAACTATTAACACATTTTTTAGCTTTTTAGTGTCTAAGGAATATATAATGAAAAAGTCACTTCACCCATCATCACTGTGGTGCTGCTTCTGATGTAAAATAAGGTTTCATTTTTACAATACCAGAAATGTCATAAATGAATCTGACCTAATGGCTTTGGCATGCAATCAAAAAATTCACATATGGAATTGAAGGGAAATATCTGAAGTTTAAAATTAAGAGGAGAGTTAGATGAAATTATTCAGATTTTGATGTCACTGTGTAACTGAGCAGAAGGTTTCATTTGTATCAATATAATGGAGATTGCTTTACTTCCCTACCTTACAAGCATGTGTTAAACTGAAACACAATCCCAAAGAAAAGTGTAACCCTTCACAGAACCATGTTAACCTGAAGACATTACTATCAGGTTTCAACTTTAAGTTAATGTCTTTACTCAAGGTTCTTGAAGCCCTTTGATAATGAAACTGTTTCAGGCATTATAAGAGTACAAGGTATAGGACAGTAAAGTAATAACTGACTATTTACTGAGATTTCAAAACTAACATACTTTTGCTATGGATTAAATATGTTATTGTACTCTGAAGAAAGAAAAAGAAGAGATTCAGTGCAAAGTCAAAAGACAATCACCATAAAAACAATGGTGAGTATAAATCAAAATTTGATTGTGAATAATTTTTACAGGAAAAAGAGTTGTTCAGGTATGTGCCACCATAATATGGAGTTCGGATGACATGTATATACAATGGTGACATTTTTGCCCTTTCGATTCAGTAAAATTTTACAAAATGGTAAGTAAAATTCAATATTGATTACAGTCTTAGCAAACTAAGCCTCAGGCAAAAGAAATGAAGTTCCCAGGTTTGCAAAATGTTCTGTACTACAAACTACCGAGAGATCACAACCTTATTCATATATCTCATTTGAAACATGCCCTCTCTGTTTGCACAGCGACTATCACTTGGCTTATTTACTGATTGAGAGGGAAGTATACCACTAGCTGAATCACCCACACAACTGAGAAGGTTACAGGAATGGAAATAATAGAGTAGGTTGACCTGCAAGAGCTGTGAGAGCTAAGTAGACAGTAAAAATAAGACTCATACATTTTGTGGTGGCTTTCTGAAAGAACCTAAATAGGAGAGTTCCACTTCTTTAATTCAGCTGCTGTTATGACTGAGTAAAGTCTGAACTTATGAGAAAGTTTTTCTTTTGCTTTCTGTTTCCTTCTGCTATACAAACAATACTTAAAATTGTAAACACTAAGGAAGATTGGATCAAAAGGGTATTTTCTGTATGATTCTAATTAAAAAACAGGTTTTTCTACTTAAAATTGTACCATAAAATTGAGTATAAAACCAGATTGCTTAAGTATTTTTGAATTAGTAATCCTGTTTCTCAAAAGGGGTATACTGAATCACTACTTTTTAGACATTATAAGCAGAAGAGTAGTAACTATGGCAACAAAATGAATTAAATCACATCCTGGTGACATATACCTTCCCATTCTCCACCTTTCAATGCTTACATTTGTATGGTATTTTAGAATTATAAGTATGGGAAGAAAAGTAAATGCTATATTAACTTGGAGCACTTAGGTAAAAATATAACTATAAAATAAGAAAAATATTCACTGTAGCAGCTGTCTCCAAAAAAGTGTTCATAAATTTTTTTTCAATTTTTAAAAAAATTAGTACCTGAAAATATAGTAGTTAATGTTTACATATGTAATCAGATCACAATTGGACAACTTTGCTTAAACCATGATCTTACAACATGAATTCCTAGCATTTTACTGATGCAGACATTTACAAGTGATCATGATTATAACTGGGTTCCTATCTACAGAAGGAAGTTCCCTGGGGAATAATACAAGAATGAATCAGCAAACATTCAAAATCTTTGGAAAAGAAATGGGAGAGCTGGGAAAGAGCCATATTTTTGTGTTACATGGACACTGATTTAACAATTCACAGCCTATAAATAAAAGCTAAAGTTTTTTTTTTTACAAAAAGTAAACTGATGTTTACTTCTCTCTATATATGTATATGAATATATATTACCTACTTAGAGAAATATATTGTCCCATGTTGTTTAAAAACTTTCTACAGAAATACTGATCAGATTGATGCTAATAGCATTCTCTTTTTGAACCACTACACTGCTTAATGTGTGCCTAGGATAGATAAATTATCAAACAACTTCTCTTTTATTATTGTTTTGTGAGGGATTAATAAGGTGAGTTATGAGCATATAGTTTGGCTACATTGTCAGCAAACCTTCCATATAATAAATAAGAATGTGAGGTGAAGAGAAGACCTTTACCCTTTTACCTGAAGGGAGTTTGCACTCTTCAGGATTGTCTTAGGCATAGAGTTCAGAAATGGAAAAAAAAAATTCTGATTTCTCAGGTCCGTATCAAAGCACAAGCACATGCACACACACACACACACACACACACACACACACACACACACACACACACACACACACACACACACACACACACACTTCTTTCTGACTCAGTAAAAATTCAGGCTACTTCGTGCATTATCTGCTTCACTATGATTGATTAACAAATGTTGCTATTCCAAACTCAGTATATTTTTGTTTCACTAGTCTAGTCAAAAGCATTGCTCAACAGTAGATTATCCAATCTGCAAGGAAAGATGCTTATAAACATGAAGCCAAAGCTATTGCAATTATTTGTGCAGATTCTTCTGCTCAGTAACCTTAAGAAATATTTCAAAATTGACTAAAAATCCTTTTCCTCAAAGGTACCTCTTCTTATAGATTAGAAGCATGTGATTTAGTTCCTATGAATTGTCATCATAAACATCACTCATGGGTTTGAAATCCATTATAAAGACTGCCTGGTTTTGGAAATATTGCTGAAGAAAATCAACTTCTGAGTCAGATAAGTCCCCATTTGCTCAGATATGACACCCATTTTCTTCATAAGTGGACTCTGTAGAACTCCCTCAGAGAAACTGTCAAATCTACTAGAAAACACAGGATTGTTTGACAACAAACTGTGAATGGTTTCTGAAGAATTAGGAGTAACCATATGCAGACACTTCTCTGATAACTGTTATTACTGTCTGAGTCAGATAAAAAGGCATATGCATACAAGAGCTTCCACTCATTTCTTTTCTGAAGTACTTTCTTTCCCCATCGCTGTTTGAGAAGATGTTCTTGCGGTCACATTAGAAAGTTGAAAACACCCCGACTCAGTCACATCCTTTTTGTTTTCTGGAGTGCCTCACTCCAGGTCTGTTTACGATGAACGTTTTCAAAGAGTCTGTCTCCCAGAGGTTTTATAGCAGCTTCCTTCCTCTTTGTACTGCACCTGTCATTTTCGAGATACAAATGGCTGCATTTTCAAGATACGTCTGACTACTTTTGATGGTTGAAAATTTCCTGTGTGTAGAATTGCATAACGTTCATTAATTTAGCTTATATTTCTGTCAATACTTAAATACTGCTATGAAATAATACTTCTTTAAATAACTACTTGGCCCAGATTCATATCAATAGTTATTTCAACAATCATGCTTTCTGTAGAAACAGATCCAGCATTTGCTCTGTTAAACTTTATAGATTTGCTCATTTGCTACTGAAGCACTGGTAAGATTAAGAACACAGAATATTTCCATCATATTGGCTACCCAGTGGCACTATACTCCTCGCATAGCACAAGAGATGGAACCAAATAGTGAAAAACCCCTTATGTTTATCACCAGTAAGATGTTGTACCTCAGCCTTTCCTATATCAATGTTGTTGCCTGGAAATCTGCCGCACAAAAAGGAGATGAAAAATACATTTCAGCTTGTTTGGAAACTGATGTTTTTTATAACATACTGGCCCACCTTATGGAACATAGGAAGGGATGTATTCTCAAAGTCTGCCTTTATTCAGATGAATCTCTCAAAGATACAAGTTTAAATTCCCACTTTGGGATCAAATAAATTAAATGAAATATCAAATTGGAAATCTATTTGAGGTTGTCTATTTTTCTTAGGCTTATCTGGCAAGCTTTTGGTATCAAGACAGACAATGAAGAGCTGCAGGGATGTCTCCTGGGAGAGAACACCAGGAGCTGCCCCATGGTGTTCATGGCCAGTTCTAGACAGCTGAGCCACAGTGATAATGTATTTAAGAAAAAGTGCACAACAGCTTCAATACAGGAAAAACATGAGAGAAACAGCCCAGCAGATACCTAGGTATGTAAAAGAAGAAGAGAGGACCCAGGTGCCCAAGAGATTCCCCTGCAGCCTGTGGAGAAGACTGGTGAAGCAGATTATCCCCCTACAGCACTATGTTGGAGCAAATACCCACTCAGGCCAACAGCCCATGGAGGACATCAGATGCCAAAAAACCTCGGAATGTGAACTGCTTAGAGTCTTTTTTTTTTTCTTTAAGCATCAAAGGTATTTGTTTATTCAACGCTGATAGGAAACTTGCTTGAAGGCATTGATGCAAAACAGGGTAATTTATACAGTCTAACTCCATGATTACAACATCTTAACATCCATATTCATATGATTACAACATCCAATCATGCATATCGATAATAGGCAGAGTCTGGGCGGAGTCTGGGCAGAGCTTAGGGTGGTGCTTTCCAGATTCTTCTCTTGGTAGTGGTTGTTCTGGCCTTCCTCCTCAAGTTGGGGGTCTATTTCTCTTTTTCCTCGCTTTCACCTCTCTACCTCCCCATTGTTGGTGTCCCAGTAACTGAAGCTTACAAAAACCCTTGGCTCTAAGCCCTTTTCTCCTATTCAAATGTCTACCTTGTCTTAATTTATGGCTGCTGTATAGTGTTTCTAGTATTCTTCTTAGGTTTAGGTCCAATGAGCAGAACAGAACAAGTTTTTCTTAGCAGTACAGGCAGAGCAGGAATAGGGGGGCTTTTCTCAACTGATAAATATATTTCAGTTAACTCTTTTAGGCCTTGCTCTCACTTCACATCATGCCACTGCAGACAGAAGTGCCCTGAAGGAATCAGCAGCCCATGGAAAACCCAGAGGGGAGCAGCCCTGCGGAGAGGAGCCCAGGTAGGATCAAATCTTCCAGCAGGAACTGAGACTTCTAGGGGTCTATGAAGGGCTTTCCTGAAGGACTGTAGCCCATGGAAAAACACACTTACTAGAGTAGTTCTTGAAGGTCTGCAGCTCATGGGAGGGACCTCACAGCAGAACAGGAGAAAAGTCCAAGCAGTGATGAATGGCAGACACAAAGTGCTGTGAAGTGACCACAACCCTTATCAACCATCCCACTCTCCACCACTCTGCATGGGAGAAAGTGGCAGAGGAATTAGGAGGGCTGAATTTGAGCCAGGGAAAAAGGTGGGGGTAATGGGAGGGTGGATTTAGGGGTTTGTTTATTATCTCTTGATATCTTACTCTGTTGTTAATTGGCAAATAGTTAAATTAATCTTTCCCAAGTTCAGTCTGTTTTGTCTGTGATGGTAGCTGCTGAGCGATCTCCCTGTCCTTATCCCCATGCATGAGATTTCACCTTATTTTCCCCCTCCAGCCTGCTGTGGAGGGGAAGCAAGAGAGATGTCAGGTGGGCACCTGGCCATCAGCCCACCACACTAATGCTTTTACAGTCAGCTGAAAATGAAGTCAACATCTGAAAACAAGCAAGTATAGTAAAATGGAAGCTGTTTTGTACTCAGAAACTTGCATAATTTTTGATCAAATTTAGATGGTAGTTTTCCAAATTATGCTCAGTCTGAGATGTCTTCAGATTATGAAATTCACCCATAAACAGTTTGCATCTTCGTTAAATATCTGAAAGGCCAATACTCCTTTACTTTGTTATTAAATATATGTGTTACTTTATATATACTGTAAGTCATCTCGCAGCCCACCTAAGGCAAAATTTAACACTTGTAAGTGGATATTGAGCATTAGCTAGCACAGAGAATGGACACACTGACTTGAATCAATTTCCTGTTTTTCAATGTACTATAGTCTATATTTAATATATTTTGTATAAAAAATTTGACACTTCAAAAAATATCTCCCCAAATCTACATCTTATTTTAGCAGTTTCTCACTATAGTTTCTTCTTAATTATTTTTTTTCCAAAACATACCCTAACTACAGCAACATATTTCTCCAGTTAACCACTATTTTAGTTACAATGTTCTTAGATGCAAGTTGTCAAAATATGTCCCATTGTAGGCTAAACTTCTGGACGTGCAGGACTTCTAAACTGCAGTACTATTGATCCAGGCAGATACCTTGCAATCCAGACAGAATAAGTAGCACTGGATAGTCAGTTCCAGTATTATCTGTTCTTACTTTTTCCCTGGCTGATCTTTCTCATTTCACAAAAAGTAGCACAGCACTGATTTTTATTGCTTTTGGGTTTGGGTTTGTCTGTTTGCTTGGTTGGTTGGTTGGTTTGGTTTGGTTTGTTTTTTTTTAACCTCCATTCCTCTTGGGATCTTTTGATGGCTCTGCTGGAGCTTTTGTTTGGTGTTCTTAGCTTTAGCACATTGGTTTGCTTGTTTTGTTTATGCTGCTGACAATACTTTTTTTTTTTTTTTCAGTGTATCAAGCACATGTTTAGGTGTCAGATTATTCAGCAAGTTGAAGGATACGTTGCTGATATGGAGAACATAATATTTAAAAGAGACAATATTAAGCACAAAACAGAAGCAGAAAATACAAATACAGTACCCAAGGACAAATCAAATTACCACTCTCCAATATTTTAGCTAGCACTCCAGGAAAATAGAGGCATAGTTTATTTCTAATGTTCATTCCATTTTTCTTTAATGATTTTCCCTTTTTCAAGGCTCAGAATTTTGAAAATGATTTTTTGTATACTGGTGGCAAATTCTAAAATGCTTTTGTAGTAAATATTTGGTCAGTGATCACTCTAGCAATTAGATTGCAATGACTGATTCAAGGTAGGTCAGACTAATTTGAGTTCTGTCAAATCACTTATATTCCATAGGTTTCAAGGCTTATACTTCCCAAAGCACACTATTACTCTCACTGCAGTCATTCTTATGATTGCCCTGTTCCATTGTGATGTCCTGTACATACTAAATTGTTGCAATGTATAAATCTTAAAAGTCAAGTAAATGTGTAAAAAAAATGGAGAATGAAGAGATATTATATTGAAAAGTATTATATTGAAAACAAATTACATTATACTTAAGTATTCTAATGGTTAGAAAATAACACAGTTCCTTCAATATGATTTTTTTCAGACCTCTCCTGGGTAAAGGAGTAAATGGCTTTGTTTTAGTAAAAGACAATCTTCCAGTCCAAGTAAGTAAAGAATGATGCTTTATCCAGCAGGGTTCTTTTAGACATATTCCTGGTTCTGCAGTACATTCTAGTCTGAGGCAAAACTGGACAATGTTTCTGATCTTTTACACAGTGATAAGGGTTGAATACACTCATAATTCACTCCATTACTTCAGGTGAATAAGTTGCAGCACTTACTGCTGAGTGTTTGGATTTGAACCATGAATTTCATCAAAGAATCTCAGCTTGGTAGAGATGATGCTAGACAAAATGCTTGGTAGAAGCTATCTCTTGCATAACAATAGCTTCCAATGTCTTCTTCATAACCTTGCTCCTCTTGATATGTCTTATTTACACTGACCAATGTTTGCATCTCTGCTTGCCACAGCCTTCTGGTGGTTCTGTAGGGGTTCAAGAAGACAGGACACATTGTAAATATCCTTACTCATTGACTCACTTCAGCAAACACGACTGCTTTAAATGTGACTCGCTTTAAATGGGCATTCTCCAACAATATTGCTGCAATATAAAAACCATTTCTTCATGGAAAGGCTCAAATTTCTGTACTCAGACTCAAAATAGATACAACATAATTTCAGCTCAGGGATAAATGTCTTACCTTCTTTACCCCCAAAGAATCTGGAGTTCAGGAGAGCCTGAGTAAGGCTTCAAATTTCATTTTTGCCCCTTTCATATAAGAATTTTGCTCGTTTAATGACTGAAAAAAGATTCAAAATGTCTCAGTTTTCTGATGTGCAGAAAAATTCCATAATTTCAACTATTGTGTGCAATGAAATAAGTTTTTTGCTATTTTTTCATTTTGGTGAATGATGAGGCAATTCATACTTTTGCAATTCACATATTGAGCTGACTTTACAAATAAGACTTCACAAATACAAAGCTGTCAGTGCTACTACAATCACTCTTACTTTAGTTTTCAGTGATTCAATCATCTTGGAATCTTTATTTTTGGAAAGGTTGGACCTGGGAAGTAGTGGGGTTTTTTATGTCTGTGCAGTGTAAGACCCCAGGGTATGAGCTCCAATCTCACTGAAGGGTTTGTACTTTAAAAATATACAAGGCTCCAAAAACTCAGACACCAAATTTTTAAAAAGCCCCTTCAGTTCTTTCAATACCTTAAGAGAGAGAGCACAAAGAAGAGCACACCTTACATATTTCTCAGGAGGTTAAAATAGCATTCTTTTACTGGCAAACTTCAGAAAATAAGGGAACTTGACAAAAGTTTAAATCCAACCAAAGTAAAGGATTTCACAAAGTGTTTACCAAGTACATGCTAACCCATACAAATTAGCAAAATCCAGCCCATTTGGTTTTAAGTCACCCAAAATGTTAAGGAAATAGATTAGGAGAAGAAGAAGTAAAGAGAGAGAAAAAGAGAGAATTATAGCTGCCAGGTGGAGTCCCAGATAAGTCCAGCTTCCATGTGTCCAGGTGGCAGGGTCCAAAACAAACATGGAAACCACACATTGCTCTTTCGATGTACTTTGGCCCCCTGTGGCCACTTCCCCCCAGGCAGAACACCCAGTGTGCCAGCCTTTTTGGGGCTGGGTCAGGGGCTCCGGGGTGTGGTGTGGCCAGTGCTCCTGGTGTCCAATGACTGACAGCTGCTCCAGGGCTGCCCAAGGAACCTCCAAGGGGCTGGGGTGTGAGACAGAACAGTACCTCACCTTTGTGACATCTGACCTGTCCCTTCCCCCACCACACACACACACTCTTGTGTTGGTCCAAGCCAATAATTCATATAATAATCAAATGCCTCACAGAGAGAAAGACTAGCACGGTGTGTAATTTCTGTGCCTTTACTGATCCACTTTCTTCCAGACCCCCTTGGTGAATATTCACTTTTCTACAATTTTATTCTGGATAGCAGCGTTTGTGTACTTCACTCTTGAACTGTGTCTTACCATTTTGATCTTTCAAACACAATACGAGTTAGAAGATATTGCCTATTCTTCATGTGGTTGCTGAGGTTGAAATTCACTCCAAGGATTACAGCTGAAGCAAGGCTTACTCACACTGAGGTATTACACAGACTTTATTCTCGCTTGACTTGAATTTCTAGTTACAAAAGTCTACTTTCTTTTCTACATAGCAATTTTGTTTTTTTTTTTTTTTTTTTCCCACAATAAAGTCCAACATGTAGTATGAACATCCACAGGATGCTACTTCAAATCCAAGAGACAGAACAATGTTACCTCTGTGAAGTCACTCTCACTCAACCTGAGTTACCTTACCAATGCTGCTGATATGCTAACTGTGTGGATCAGCTGATGCTGAACTGTATTTTTTCATCTCTAAGAAAAAACAGGAAGACTGTTTATCTCAGAGCATAATGTATATTTCAAGACATTTGGCTTGTCCCCCTACATTTACACTGCTGCGTATCATTCCTCCAGATGTCCTATTTTTATTCTTCTTTTTTTTTTTTTTTATTTCCACAACATTTTCATAAATCAAAGCATCTGACTCACTTTCAGAAGGCATACTCTCTACCATCTAACTCAAGGACTTATGAAAGTCAGATATACAGAGTACTGAAGTAAGCAAATGTTTCTCATCACAGAATACTATAACCTCTGCAATAGAATTCTAACATGTCAAAATTCTAACATCTTACTTTTCACGGCACGTACAAACATTTCCTAATCATAAATCTAACAACTTGTTTTTATTTGTAATTAATATTTATTATCATTTATTATTATATAGTTACTAAGGTGACTTTAAATTGTCATCTCAATATCTCTTCTAGCTTCATTCCTCTCTAAAGATGTTAAAAATATATAAAGAATCCTATTGGGATGTCATGATGGACAGCCAGTATTTATGTTTATTTGATGCCTTGAGAAAAGAAAGCATTTCTTTAGAATTTTGACTCATTGACATCCTCAGAATTAAGTGTCATGCACATTATGGTTTGAAAAGACAATAGTAATAATATAAATTAATCATCTTATTAACAAGAGCTGTGGTATGCTGTCTGAACATTTGAAAATTGCAGTGTCTCAAATGCAACTGGTAACTAAATTTTAAGCAAAAATATTTCAATTTGTTACAAACTATTGACAAATTATTACAAATAGTGCTTAAAAATGTATTCCCACAAAAAAATTTATTGAGGGCCTTTAGGAATCAGCAACAAAGAATAATTAGGGATACGGTTCAATATAGTAATTGTTAAAGCTTTGGGCCCAGAACCTGCTCCCAAATCTAGTGGTATAAATTATCTAAGCATCTGTTGCTTTGATTTTGTTTCTCCAAGAGATCTGGCTGTTATGAAAAATTTGCAATTTACTCTAACCTTTTCTAGTGTTCAAGTAGTTTCTGACTATTTGTAGACAAAAAGGTCTAGACAAAGAGGTTAGAACAGTCATTTCTGAGGAGCTGACCCAATCTGCCTCAACTATATATCTCTCAAAGACCATACTGAGTTCTACTGAAAGGCATTTGAAGGACAAGACAAACACCAGGCACGGTCAACATCAGTTCTCAAAATCCTATCTAACTAATTTGATACCCTTTTACAATAAGGTCACCTGTTAGTGGATGGGGGGAAGACAGTGAATGTAGTTTTTCTGGACTTAAGTAAGCCTTTTGATACTGTCTGTCACAATAGTCTTCTGAATGAGTTCTCCATCTGTGATGAACTGGCTACATCTGGCCAGCAACTAACCACCAGTGGTGCTTCTCAGGTCTCAGCTCCAGGGGCAGTTCTGTTCAATATTTTTACCAATGATCTGAATGCAGGACCTGACTGCTCTATTAGCAAGTTTATCGATGGTATTTACCTGGGAGGTGCTTAAGGGACAGGAATCCTTGCAGAGGGATCTGGGTAGATCGTAGCATTGGCTAATTATCAATGGCATGAAATTTAGTAAGAATAAATGTCAGATTCTGCACTTGGGACATAGTAACACTGAACACAAGTATAAACTGGGAGACGAGTGGCTGGAGACCAACCCTGCAGAAATGGATCTAGGATGCTGGCTAGGCTTAGGCTCAACATGAGTGAGCAGTGTGTGCCCAGGCAGCCATGTGGGCAGACTGCACTCCGGGGTACCTCCAGTAGAGCATCACCAGCTGACCAAAAGAATTAATGGTATTCAATGTTGGCACAGCCTCTCCTTGAGTACTGTGTGTCGTTCTGGGCCCCACAATTCAAGAAGGATGTTAAGGTCTTTGAATGCACCCAGAGGAGGGCAACAAAGCTGGTGAAAGTGCTGGAAGACATGTCCTGTGAGGAGTGACAAAGTCTGTTCACTTGAGCTTGTCTGTTTTGGAGAAAAAAAGCCTGAGGGGTAACTTTATTGCTCTCTGCAGCTTCCTAAGAAGGAAAAATAGGGAGTTGCTGATGTCTTCTCCCTGGTATCCAATGACAGTACACATGGAAGGATCATTGACCTTAGGAATCATTTATTTACCAAGAGAGTCATCAAACACTTCCTAGAGAGGTGATCAATGGCCAAGGCCTATCAGAGTTCAATAGGTGTTTGGACAATGCCCTTCATAACATATTTTGACTTTGGTCAGTCTTAAAGTGTTGGAGTAGATAATCACAGTAGCTCTGGAACTATTCTATTCTATTCTATTCTATTCTATTCTATTCTATTCTATTCTATTCTATTCTATTCTATTCTATTCTATTCTATTCTATTCTATCCTATCCTAAACTCACTTTAACTCATCAGGTTAAAGTCAAGTTAAAACAGGGAGTCCTCAGCAGAGGAGGGTGTCTCAGAAATGTTTATAGGGGAGCTAGGTATAAGTGAAGCTACAGGCATCTGATTCTGCTTCAAAACTCTCATGGTGCCCACCCAGAAACATTGTGCTAGAACACTGGCAGAACAATTCTAGCATTTCTTCTAAGACTACAAGGAAGTTTACTGTATTCTCATATTCTGTCTACTGAAAACTTCTCAATAAATGCAGGTTCAGTGGATGTATTTGGTTATCTGAATGGCTAGTGCACAAATCAAAAGTCCAAACTTGTAACAGAAGTACCTGAAATTATGTATCTGGAGTGGGAAATTGGATGAGGAGAGAGGAAAGATTTGATATGCACTTTAATGTGGTGTGATTGTTGGTGTCATTACACAAATAGTCCTTTAAAGCACTGAAGGATTGTTTCTGCTATTAGAATTTATAAGTACAAGTCGAATTAGTAGTGTGTATGACAATAAGAACTTATAATTTCTTCAGTAAATTAGAAAAGATGCTATTGAAAAAGCTGTAGACTGTTATTTTGCTATGTGTGGGGAAGGACAAATTAAAAGTATTGTGTTGTATGGGTACTGCTATTAAATTCTGACTAGCAAAAGAACGGAAAAAAAGCAGAAGAGAGGGTGTCCTTGCACAGGTGAATAGATGAAAGCTACACCCCAACTTCCAACAGAAATATGTACTTCATCAATTTTTTCTGACCTTGACAAGGCAGAGGAGGATACTATGTACAATGACACCTATTTTCTATCTCTCTGATTGTAATCTTTGCATCTTGGATAGAAAATACAATGAATAACAATTATAACTCAAAATTAACTGGCACACATAATCATGCTAATTAATATTGTCTGATCAGTATTAATGATTTCATTACTAAGACATGTAGTATAGCTAAATAATAATACTAAATATTTCCTCAAACACGTAAGACACTCCTAAAACTGAAAGTTAAAAATGAAAAATAAATAGTAAAACACAGGAAATTAGGAGAGCCTGTTGTTTTTGCCAGTATTTTTTTCCTTGTCTGAGCTTCAAATGAGTTTTTAAGGGCAGGAGAGGTAAAATGATAGAGGAAATGTACTGTCAAGCCTCTGCTACAGAATTAGTCATTACAAATTTCTGTGTTAGTTATATCTCTTGATGGTTTATTTTTATGTGGTTTGTAATTTAAGCTACCCGAACCATTAATTTACCTAAGACACATTTGTAGCAAACCTGCTGAAGCTTTGTTTCCTACAGTGATTTATGAGAAAAAGCTAAAAAAACCCCAAAAGAGTAGAAGCAAGAATATGTGTTTCATGCTTCTTACTTCCTTGCTCTAATATTTTGAAGGAAGTCACAGAATATTTGCTTAACTACGGTAACTCCTAATAAATTTTAATTACTCCTCTGTCACACTTCAGACTGGGAGCATATTTTTCAAAAATATAATTTGAAAGGCATTTTTTTTAAAATGCCTTTTTCAATACTTCTATCAAAAGAACTGGACTGACACTGCCCAAATCCCTTGCCCCTCTCTAACCACTGTGTTAATGGCAAGCATGAGAAGACAGAGGACTCTCAGTTTGTTTCCCACCATTGCAAGAACAGTGTAGATTGAACTACATGGTTTTAGGAGGCGCAGCATCCAAAGGTAACATGGTCTTTGGGCAACATTAACTGTTTTATTTTGTTTTGTTTTAAAGGACAGGCAGAGAAATTATATTAACAAAGGTGAACAGAAATGAAATGCAGTGTTGATAGTATCCTTTCTCTGTGGCTTGCCTGATTTCAGTAACCCATGTTGTTTAGTCAAAAACAACACTCCATGCAAGAGCCACTGTTCAGCAGCAGAAGGTCACTTTAAACTTACCTGAAATCTGTTTAAATTTCATAAAACCTGCTTATAGTGCTGCAGGGAGAGTCATTGTTGTTAGTAGAATAAACAGCAGTCTGTAATTGTGATAGTGCTGAAGTGCTTGGAGAAAAATCTCCAAAATTTATAATCCATTTACTGCACACACACCATTGTCTTTTGTTTGCGTTTTAGAGTATCACAATGACTATGCATCTGAAAGCCCTGAGACTCTTGACAGTCGAAGATATTTTAAAGTCTGCAAGTGTCAGAAGAACATTGTCTAGGTTCAGTTGAAACAAGAGTAGATGGTAAAATATGCATAAAGGTGCACATGCTGCTACACAAGGGATGCTTATTTCAAAATGGATGGAATATGTGAACACTCTTGGCTGGCAGAAGCATGCAAGGTGCTTTACAGAAATGACATGCACATGGTCTGTTGGGTAATATGGGTCAGATAACTCTCTTGGTTTATTAAGTATTCCAGTGCACTTTGGTTCTGAGGACAGATAGTGACATGTTAAGCTTGCCAGATGTAAGGCACAGCCAGGACTGTAATGAGAGCTGGGAGCAGAAGTGCATGGGAAAATGAGAGAGCATTTATCTTTTGGGAGGAAGAGTAAGCAAGGAAAAGGAAAATAGGGAAAAGCCATCTACTTACAGAAAAAAATAGAAAAGGGTACATTTCTCTGCTACACAGGAAACATAAAAAGATAACTATGAATTACTACATGGGAATGATTGCATTATTTTCTGGAGTGAGGTAGACTGATGTCTCCCTCCCACCCACAGAAACACATGTAAGAGTGTCAGTGTCCAAGTTCACATTCACAACCCCCACCCACCCGTCTACCATCTACAGCAGGGAATATATCTAAATATTCAATCACTGTTGGCTTTAGAGCCCATCACATGCTTTTGCATCCTGTGAATATCTAAAATTTCAATATTGTTCCTGCCTTTAGTCTGGGGACTGACGCTACCAAGGCACATATTTGTCTAGCACAAGGTCCTGTAGCAAAAAGGTTTGCAGTATGCTCTATGAAGGTCCATTTCCTAAGAGTCTCCTACAGATCAAGCAGACATATCAAAGACATAGTTTTCTGTCACAGGAAGTAGCATACAGTGACAAACAGAATTTGCATAAAACTATAAAACAAATCTTTTCTTACTGAGTGTAAGAAAAGCAGATATTTAGACGATGCTAACTTACAATGTTTTTGTCTTAGTTTCCTAATGAAGACAGAAAGTCATTAACTTTTAGTAGTGAATTTTTAAAAAGTAGCTAAAGTTTCACAAATTCTCTTTGGCATTGTGCAGTATGTCCACTTTAGGCGATTTTTTAAACAAAACACTCTCTTGAATGCTGAGATAGCCCAGTCATTCTTCTTACCAAAATATGTATTTTTGCCAGGTTCTTTGTTGTGCCAGGTTCTTTGTTTTACCAGGTCCCTTTGGTTTTAAAAGTTACCAGAGATATCTTTTGAATTTTCAATACTGCCATTTTTGCACAGTACACAACAATTTCATCCATCCAATTCCTTAACCACTGAATAGTCCACTCTTAAAATGCATGTTCCTCCAATTTGGTCATAAGCATGGTTCTTAGACAGAAAATTGAAGGCCTTAAAGAAATCTGGTTAAATGACATTGGTGGGTCAACCATTCCAGTCACTCCATTATGAAAGTCATCTAAATTGGTCAGGCATGATTTGCCCTTAGGGAAGCCACGTTAAGTGTCTCAGATCATCTCCTTATCTTGCATGCAAACATCCCTCTGTTATCAACACTCCTTACAGCACCCAGACAAAACCAGTGCACAAGCCTTAGGAAAAGCATCTGCACATTCTAATGGGAATATGCTTCCAGAGTGGAGGAGCTTTTGTATACTCTTGTAGCATACAGAAAAATCATCATTATGCCTGCCACTGATATTGTGCTAAGCATCTCTCCTTGGGTTTTTACTTCTGTTTTAAATTACGTCCTACAACAGTCACCCTGTGTGAGACAATGGATTATTATATTAATTATTGGCTTGCACCAACTCAAGTGTGTGTGTGGCAGGGGAAGGGACAGGTCAAATTTCACAAAGGTGAAGTGATTCCCTGTCCCACACCCCAGCCCCCTGAAGCCTCCTTGGGCAGCCCTGGAGCAGATGCCAGTCAGTGGACATTAAGACCACTGCCCACACAACACCCCAGACCCCCTGACCCAGTCCTGAACTGCCTGGAATTCTGGATGTCTGATATGGGGGTAGGGGTGTGGCCACAGGGGGCCAAAGCAATAAAAGCAGCAACATGTGCTTTCCATATTCCTTTGAACCTACACCTTCCAGGACTCCAGGTAGCTGGATCTAGGGCAAGTAGCTATAATTTTCTTTTAATCTCTCTTTCTTTTCTTCTTTCTCTCCTAACCTCCTTTTCTGATATTTTGGGTAGTTTGGGACTCGGTGGGTTGGCTTTTACTAAGTTGTATGGGTGAGTATGTGCTAAGTCAATGCTTTGTGGAATACTTTATTTTCATTGAGTGTTGCCCTTTAAATTTTTGCCAAGTTCTCTTATTTTCTTAATTTTACCAGTAAAAGTACCTCCTGAGAACACATGTGCAGTGTTTCTCCTTTGCATTCTCTCTTAAGATTTTAAAAGAACAGAGTGCTCTTCTAATAAATTCAGCGGGAACATTTTTGGAGCCTTGCATATTTTTAAAGTAAAACCCCTTCAACGAACTTGTAGCTTGGACTCTGGGGTCTTACACCATGTTTTCTCCCTAAGTTTCGTTGTCTTCTGCTGTAGTTTAAAGGTAGCTACTTTTTCACATCCTTTTGCAAGCTCTTAATTTTTAAAGGGAAAATTCTCTATTGACTGTACTTCTTGCCACAGTTATTCCTAATCTGATGGCCATTTTGGTTCTGGATTGGATTTTAAAAAAACATCAGAAGTCTAAAATTTTTGAGGAGCTAGGTGATGTTAGGCAAATTTGATATTACTGGTTGAGGAAAGTGAATAGCAATCCTGTGCATGTCACTGAAAAGCTGGATGATAAGATTTCTCATCCTTTTATAATCATACTTAGCAGTAACTGAGAAGTTACGTGTTGCATCCTTATCAGAACACAAGGTAGGTGTACTGACAAATTCTCTTGATTTTGTTGACAAGAAGGGAGTGATGTAGGTGCCCTGTTTTTAGGCAGTAATATCTGTTTCTAAACAAAACCATATGTATTATGATCTACTCTTCCTTGTTAAATCATCAGCTGAAACTTGGCTTTAATGTTTGTAAATCTCATTTGAATATAGCTTTCTTTTCTTCGTCTCAAACCATCAGTGAAATCATTACGAACTGCATCAAATTAACTATATTCTGGACTTGAGCTATCAAAGGCTTATTCACAATTCAATTTTGTTTTTTTCCTGTGGCAGTTACTCCCTTTTAGAGAGCAGGAAAGGATCCTCAGCTGTATTGGTGTAACAGTGAAAGCAAGATAAAAAATTAACCTGTCAGAAAAGGAGAACAGCAGCAAAAAATGCCCACAATGCCAATGTATTTGCTATGCTGGCTCAATATATTCTTATTCCAGACTACATTGACCTTATGAAGAATGATCTTCACCAGTTTCTGTGACACTTTGCCAGGTCTGAGCCTTAACTGGGGAGGAGAATGCTACTGATTTAGATTCCAGAATATTCAGTCAGTCTGCTTCACTCTGCATTACCCTGCATGTACTGTATCTAATCTGTTACTTTGGAAGGGCCTGCAGCTGCTGTTAAGTGATTTATCTCAAGTAACCTCTGTGCTATGACAGCTCTGAGATACTAGATGGTCCCAGCAGTGATAAGAGCAGCCACACTCAGCACAAAGTGCACAACTGCATATTCATGTCAAAGTGGGGTTTGCCAAATAAAATCTGCAGTGCTGTGATTAATCAGTCAATTTCTTTTTGTACACAAAATTCATTAAGAGAACAGTGCTATCTCCAGTCTGTTCTAGGGTAACGTAATTGTTATCTCATGAGTGGGCATGAAATTTTAAGAAATACAGACAAAGAGAGAAAAGTTTCCTTTGTTATTTTTGGTTAAAAAAATTGTTATTCAAACTCAAAGGCTTGTACTAGGAAAACTTATTTTATTTTAGAATTCTGAGATTAATCCTAACAGCAACAAAGAGGAATAAAGCCTTATTAACTGAGATCCCAAAGATCCATAATACTTGAATATTCTATTTTAAACTACACATCTTTTGAATACAGAACTTCTCATGAACATGTTAAAATTTTATAGCATAAAAAGTATTTCCCAGGTTTTAAAGCAAATAAAAATAATACAACGTCTTTAAAAGGGACATGATGATAAGAAGATGCTAAAAAATTCCTCTTTTTTAGTTAAAAAAAAGAAAAAGCAAACCCACGAACAAAAAAAACAAGCAGACAAGAGGTCAAGTTTTCAATATGTTTGAATTCCCAAAGGTCAGAATTTTGTTTGGCTGAGTTGAAATGGATGCAAGTCAGGGATGGCTTACAGTTAGTGTTACTGCAGCAAATAAACCTTTCAGAATTAACTTTCCCCTCAGCTAGCTGTACTGAATAGCATCTGCTCCATCAAAACTAAGTAGACCTTGTTCAGCTTCCTGGAAAGCCTATCTTTGCAAGATAAACTGTCAAATGATGCTGTACTCTGTGAGTGATTATTTGGACTTTGATTTGAGTCTATGACCCTATTCAAAGAACTGTTATTTAGACTAAGTAAGAAATACACGTTTTTAAGCCTTTTACATAACATGAACTGTCCCTCTGCCGTCAGACTTCTTCAGTGACTGTAGTGGGTTTACATGGCGAGGTTTTGGTAGCAAGGGGCTGCAGAGGTGGTTTTTGTGAGAAGATGTCAGAAATTTCCCCCACGTCTGACACAACCAATGCTGTGTCAGATGGCTTCAAGAGGGACCTGTGACTGACCAAGACTAAGCCATCACTGATGATGGCAGTGCTGTTGGGATTTAGGAAGGGGGAAAAAAGTGCTGTGCAGGAGCAACTGGAAGTGAGTAGTGAGAATATGTAATAGAAACAACTCTGCAGACACCAAGGTCAGTGAAGGAGGGGAAAGGGTGCTCCAGGCACCGAAGCTCAGATTCATGATCTCTAGAGAAGACTGTGGTGAAGTAGAATGTTCCCCTGCATCCCATGGAGGTCACTGGGAGTTCACAGACCCATTGGCAAACCTTAGAGAACCCCATGCCGGAGCAGGCGGATTTGCCCAAAGGAGGCTGTTACCCCATAGGAAGACCACACTGGAGCAGGGTCCTGGCAGGATTTGTGTTTCTGTGGGGAACCCACACTGGAGGAGTCTGTTTCTGAAGGAGTGCAGCACCTGGAAAGATACCTCAATGTAACAGTTACTGGAGGACTGGTGGTGGGACCCACACTGGAACGGGAAGAACGTGAGGAGCAAGAAGTGGGAACAAGGTGTGATGAACTGATTGCAACCCCCCATTCCCTATCCCCCAGTGCCAGTGTGGGGGACAGTGACAGTGAAATTGAGGGTGAAATTGAGCTTGAGAAGAAGGGTGGGTGGGGGAAAATGTGTTTTAAGATTTGTTTTTATTCCTCGTTACCCTACTCTGATTTGATAGGCAATAACTTAATTTCTGCAAGTCAAATCAGTTTGGCCTGTGACAGTAACTGATGGATGATCTCTCCCTCTCCTTATCATGACATTTTTGTTATATTTTCTCTCTCCTGTTTAGCTGAGGATGGGGATACCCACTACAATGCCTTAAACAAACATTCTGAAATAGGACACATTAAGTTTTTTAGTTAAAGTTTAGTACAAACCTAGGTTCAGATTAACTGAGGTGGTTGTACCTATTGGTATAGCAGGGATGCAATAGCTTTAAATGTGAAATACTAAGTCAAATAAGCAAAGTTCATAGATCTCCTATATGTCTCCTGTATAGATAATGAGAAAAAACCATACCCATCAAGAAAACCAGTGCATTCAGTAAAGGATATGTAAACTTCAAGGAGAGAAAAGTGTATGTTTAAGATCCTATTTCTATCCTGAATTTAAGCATCCCCTGCAGTAAGCATCCATATGAAAATAGAATTGGTAAACTAAATCTTCTCCTTTAATGTAGATGTCTTTGCCACAATTTGTGGAATAAATGTCTCAGCCACTATGTGAATCTTCGTTGCCTCAAAATCTTTGTATGTCCAGGTCTCAGCTTTAAAATGTATCAGTATATAAATTCTGTTCTGCACTAGCCTGTTTGCAGTGATAAATATTTTTGTCACAGAGCTGTGAAGATACATCTTTTTCTCTCCAGTCTTTCAGTGTCAAAATATTGCAGATTATTTACCTCATTCTCACAACTGTGATTAATTATTTTATCTCTATTAAAGCAGTTGTAGGACAGAAGTGTTTGTGCATAAATCCATTTGCAAAAACGATGGCCCTTACATGCAGATTTCAATAAATTACTTACATTCTTTATTGGTGTCTAAAATGGCTTCTCGACAATTTTTTTTCAAATTAAGGTGTTCTAACTCCAGAAGGCTGAAGCTTCCTTTTCTATCATATTTATGTCACCCATCAATTTATTTTTTTGTGTGGCAGAATTACCCATACATCAATCGTGTATGATACTTTTAAGGTTAGGTTGAACAAAAGCTGTGGAAAGAATACTCAGTAAGTAAACAGCACTGCACAGAAACGGTTGTGAATTGAATGAGTGACTCCCAACGGGTCTTGTACCAGACATCTGTACTTCAATGTCCTTAGATGTCATACTAGTTCAGGACCCTTGTCAGATTTGTGTACATTTAGATGAATGTTTAACCACAGAATTTCAGTGTTTCTTGCTAGTGGTGAATAAAACAGTGCTAGGTTTAGTTGTTGTTGTGGAATCTGTCAAAATGCACTAGACACCAACCGAAATTGCAGTATCCTTTCTTCCTGCATATACATGCCTTTAAATTTTAGATAAAGTGAATTGTTTTAAAGAGGCTCTGCCATAAATTACAGCTGACAGTGGAAGTGATTAAGGCACATAGTTTGATTGCATGCATTAATCTCTACAACTTTTGTCAAGTCTAATTTAATTACCCACAGGTGTATGTTTCTTTTTAATTTATTAGCTTTGTCAGTAATCAGGTGCATTGTGTGCTATTACTTGCAAAAGGTGAAACCCAGCTACAATAATGGAAAAATCGGACAGTGAACAGCAAAATAAAACATTAAGTGTCACAACCCTCAAGTGTACAGTAATACTGTTAAATTCACTTATGAAATGAGACTATTTATTTAATCATGAAGGACTGTCAGATATCTTGACTGAGACCAGTCAACTCTGGTGAAACAGTTGAGGTAAAAACAGTTGAGCAGCCTTAATCATTTTCTGTTGTGGAGACTACTGCCCAGGTTATCATCAGCCTTACAGATTTGTATTTTTTAACCAACTTTATGTCTCTATTTGAACCTGGCTATTTATTACTTAGATTACAGTGCAATCTTTTCCTCATGAACAAGTGATCATGAATACAGATACTTTATGACATATGTTGTTTTAATAGACTAATATCCAGGCCCAGTTTTCAGCTCACCCATCATTTTAGGCCCCATGTACAAGCTCTGAGTTTCTTTGTAATCCTGATGAGGTATTTAAGAATTTTTGTATAACTAGCAGAACTGCCTGTTCTAGTACTCTATTGCATTTGTAGATAGTAACATTTGCAAAACTCAGGAGCATTGTCTGGTCAGGTTTTTGAATTCAGTACTGGACAATCTCTTAAAGATCTATGTCTTTTACCTACAAAATCCCGAACTACGTGGAA
>VXAY01000250.1:275099-287732 GCA_013399855.1 Oxyruncus cristatus | reverse complement strand
TTTGTTTGCTTGTTTTGTGTTTTGTTTGTTTTTGTTTACCCATGCATTCTAGTCTTTTAATGACATGGACATAGAGGGGATTTGAGTGGTTGGTTACTAAAATTCATTTTAATTGTGATTAAAATATCAGGATTGGTTAATATTATGGTTATTTCCACACTGACGTGGACAAAACAAAGGAAACAAAAATCATTGTGTACCAGTAGGTGAGCAACTGTCAACATCTCAGAGCCAACCTCTGTTTCCCCTGTGTCAATTAGTAAAATTTTGTTCTGGGAAACTTCTCAAACCAAGGTATAGCTGACAGAGGAATTTTTTTTTTTTTAAATAGCTGAAGAATTTTTACTGCCTACTTGCCCTTAACTAATGCACAGTAAACCATTTCAAACAAATATAATGTTGAAATGTACACAAGGGAAATAAAAAAGGCTTCCCAAATTGCACAGTACATGCAATTATTATCATACTTGTTTAGTGAATATATGAAAATAAACTGCTTACTTGCTGCCAGTGGATTTAATTACTGCACTAGCTGACAGAAATAAGCCTTTCCATGAAGTAAATATGTTGTACTATATGGCTATAAATGTAAGAAAATATTTTTTAATATAGTACATGTACATTATTACTGTTGTTGAACAATAAGTGCAATATCTCCCAGCCTCTGAGAAACAGTAGAAGTAATTAGAACTTGCAAACAAGAGCAAGATTGTGTTCTATGGTGTGCCAAACTTCATGAAAAAATAGGTAGCATGACTCTGAAGTAGTGCACACACAAGGACAGCAGGGAAGCTTTCAGTTTGAAAACTGTATACCAAGCATGATACACCCAGTAAGTGGAGAGTGCTATGTCTATATTTATGGTGTCTTTTTTCTCTAATATAGACACTGTACAGTGAAGCTTACTTTGAAAGTGTCATTACTTCCCACAAGGCTATAGGGTGATAAGCAGTCTGACAGACTGAGTGAGAAAAAGCTATTCTGCTTGCAGCTCTGAAGGCAAATCCCAAGCCAGGTGGAATTGTGCAGCGAAAAGTACCATGAGGCCAACAAGAATTCACATTGGACATCCAAATTAAACAAAATACTCATCAAAGTCAAAAAGCTCATGTGGCCTAGAGAGGTCTAGCTACATAGGAGACAATCCATAAATTCAGAACAAAATAGAAAGTGTAAAATGGCTAAAAGCAGTGAATGGACCTACCATTCTCAAACTGAGATTCATCATAAGACAAATAATATTATCAAAAAGTGAAGGTCCTTCATAAACCTATATAATTCTGTATTAATTTGCATTTCTGCGTTTTTCAGCTGCTACTGTTTTGTGAAGAAAATTACTGCAGCATTTAAAGACAAGAAAAAGAAAAAAAAAGTATTGGTTATTCATGAAAGCCTTCAATACATTTAATCAATTTACAGAAATAACCTTGCTATGTAAGATAATAAGAGACAGCTTTAAACCTGCTTGAACAGTAGTTAAAATGTATACAATTGATTGGACTAGCAACTAAAAGTCAAAGTATTCTACAATTCTACAGAATATTCCATTGTGTTTGAATCCTCCATGAAGTCCAGAGGTCTAATGCAATATTATGCAGACTATGTACTGCTGGCCAAGAAAGCTTTTTATTACTAAGAGATCTTTTCTTTATCTCTTTTGCTTTCTTTACAGATACGTTGCCAGGAGCATCTTGGATTTTGACGCCAGTGTTAATTAAAGACAAATAATGAGTTAAGGATAGTGGAAATAAAGGGGTGTGGGGGGAGGGAATGCAATACAGACTTCTGTAAGCAATTGCACAGCTTTAAAAGTCACGTTTCCAACTCTGCAAATATACACTGAGGGAAATACACAAACTGTCACCCAAATAATACAATTGTGACTTTATAGTCACAATAACCTCATTTATTTGCTCCCATGTTGTGCTGGTTTTGGCTGGGGTAGAGTTAATTTTCTACACAGTGGCTAGTATGGGAGTAAATTTTCTATTTGTGCTGAACATAGTAGTGATAATAGAGATGTTTTTGTCATCTTTAAGCAGTGCTTACAGAGAGTCAAGGCCTTTTCTGTTTCTTGTACTGTGAGGCGAGATGGGGTGCATGAGAAATTGTGAGGAGATACAATCAGGACAGGTGACCAAAAGGATATTCCATACCATATGACACCATGCTCAATTATAAAGTGGGAGGAAGAAGGAGGAAGGGGGGGCATGTTTGGATTGATGATGTTTGTCTTCCCAAGTACCTGTGAAATATGATGGGACCCTGCTCTCATGGAGATGGCTGAACACCTGACTGCCCATGGGAAGCAGTGAATTAATTCCTTGTTTTACTTTGCTTGTGTGCATGGCTTTTGCTTTAGCTGTTGAACTGTCTATCTGAACCCATGAATTCTCTGGCTTTTACCCTTCCAATTCTCTCCCCCATCCCACTGGTGGAAGAGTGAGTGGCTGTGTGTGGTTTACCTGCTGCCTAGGGTTAAAGCATGACACATGTAAGTAAGGTTGAATCCAGGAACATAGTATAAAGAATGGAATTTTTGCTCATTAAGTATTGGAGCAGAACAACAATGAAGAGACAGGAGGAACACTGCTTGTTGAAACAAGTATTTGCCTGTTTACTGGAGATGGGGTTAAATGTGCTCATTTTACATTCGGTCTGGTGAAACAGGTGAGGAATGTTTACTCTGATCCGGGTTGTCTCTGTGCGTCATAGTTATTTACACACCACAATAAACTAACTGTACTGCAAGATATTTCTCAGATTAATTATCACTCAGAAATAACATTCATTACAGAAGAAAATAATATAACATATTGAAAAACAGAAGTTCACTTTTACTTTTTTACTTCAGCAAAATTTTGAAACAGAAGAAAAATAAGGACATGCAATCATTCTGGCATGGACGCACACACCACCCATCAAACTAATACTTGCCTAGCCTCTTCAGTAACCTGCCCTGGATCAAGATAGTCTGAGCATCTTGTACTATTCAGTGTAAACTCAGTTTCTGTTGTGTGATTCAGAGACAGAATGCAGTAACATTACTCATCCCTTTAATATATACAGTCATGCTATAACTGTGACAATCTCCAATGAAATGTCAATAAGAGAAATTAGGTATGGGTGACTAGCAAGTTAAAAAGCTGACACTGTATATACAAGAGGAATGTTGTTAATTTACCATGCATTTTGTTACAACTCTAATAAAAAAGAATGGGAAAAAAGTAATTTTTAGGAGTAAAGGATGCAAATAGGGTGCAGTAAAAAATTTGAGTAATACTTAAAGTGAAAAAAAGAAAACTACTTGCCCCAGCCCTATGCAATATAACATGTTCTTGTTGGCTAGACGTATATGAAAACTTTGGCTTCACTGAAAACAGACAGAAGGATATGCTTTGGTAGCTGACCACCTTGATTTTTAATGGGCAAAAATTTTTTAAGAAATAGTCTCCCAGAACTGTAACAACTGACCTCTCTGTGTCTTAACCTCTCAAATGTAACTTGCAGGTATTCTACAAACTAGATACAGTACTCTTTTTTGAGGCATTAAAATCCTTTCCTTATAAAAAAAACCTAATCTGAACAGAATGAATGAAGCAATCTCTCATATAAAGGGAAGCTTAATTTCCATGACAGAAGTACATGGATCATATTAAGCATAAAACTTTGTGTAGCTCAGAGCAAGTGTCTATGCAAATAGTACAATGCCTAAAAGCCTACAATTAGAAAGATACAGACTCATTAAGATATTTCCTTTTTTAGTTCCTTGTTGTGACTTTTGAGGGAATGAATGTAATTTTTTCCACAGGAGAATTTGGATCTGCCTAGGACCACATTTTCCGGATCCCTTGTTGTTAGCAGACGTTGTTTTCAAGTAACTTCATTCTTAAACAGGTTGTGCACTGAAAATGGAAAACGTGGAAACTGGAAATTGACATGCTTTAGAGAAGCCTGAAACAGAATATTTCTCCACTTAGTAGCTCAGGCAGAACATGTAATTACTTTCACATCTTCTAGGAACAATGGTTCTAGAGCATTTTGGTTCTGTCATTCAGAACTAGCTTGGTGAATACGTTAGATTTACTTTGAAGTTCAATAACAGATTATTGAACAATTCTGTCTATGTAGAAGGCAATTATTTTCCAGTTAAATTTGCCATAAAATTTTCTCGTGTTATGTCTCCCTTTACTTTACAGGTTATTTTCATGGAAGAAGGTATTACTGCAACGCTCAGGCAGCATTTTGGTTGCTGCCCTCCCAAGGCTGTTTCAGTGAATTCAATTGTTTAGATTTTTTCAGAATATTATCTTCTAAAAAATTTATATGGAGTTATGATATCTATGAATATAATCTTTGAACAACAACACTTCTGCTGAAGAATACAAAGATAATCACAATTTCTAAGCGAAAACTTATTTTGCCAATTAAGTTTTGAAATTAATAGATTTTGTATGAATATCTACATATTCTTATAAGCATTTGTGTTTACTTTCTCATTACCCTGTGATGAAGGAAGATTTAGTTACCTCTTATAGACAGAAAGGGTGGTGGAAGGTTAAGATCACAAAGGGAAACACCCTTAGTCATTGTCAGCATTGCAATGCTGTTTTAATATAAAGTTTACCTTTTCAGTACCTATATTTCAGAAAATATCTTTCTGAAATAGCTAAGTCAATCACGAGGCACAACTATGATGAATTCAGAGAAACAGAAATAGCTTCCCAGTACGTGAAGGATGAGAAAAGAAATAAACCAAAGAACAAAACATAAACTTCTATAGTTCCTCTGCCGTTGATATTGGAAGTCCTTCGTGGGACTCATTATAAAGATTCTTAAGAGTTCATAATTTTGCACGTATTTCATGAAAATTCTGTCTATATCCCAATTATTTTCTTACTTTAGCTTAAATTATTTTAAACTGTCAAAAAACGAGAGGCTTAACAAATGAAGCATCCCAGTGTATTTAATATATTCAATGTAGTATCACATATTAACTTTACTTCAGTAAAGTGCTGAGATATCATTAGAGTAGATAGAGTGTAATGTGTGTTGAGAATTGGCAAGAGTATGAGGATCAAAGGTCTATGAACAGTGGCACAGTCCAGCTGGAGGCCAGTTACAATAGGACTCTGTCACAGAGCTGATCTGGGATCAGTATTATTTCATTAGTATTTAATTATCTGTTTTATGTTCTTAATTACAACCTAGATGATTGCATGAGCTGCACTCTCAGCAAAACTGTGGTTGATACCTGTCTGGATAAGTGGTCAATACACTGGAGGATAGGGCTAATGTGCAGAGGGCAGCAGAGATGCTCGAGAAGCAAGCAGAAATAACTCCATGAAAATCATTTAAGCAAAAGCAAACAAATTCCAGCCCATGGGTTGGACAAAACCCTTCAGCAGAAAAGGCTGGGGTCAACTGGCTGGGAGCAGCTCTCAGAACTGGCTCTGAGGTCACCAGGTTGGCAGTGTCCTCGTGCAGCAGTATAGCCTCCTGTGTGGGGTTGCACAAGCAGGGATGCAACCAGCAGGTCTGGAAAGGGGTCTTGTCCAACAGTCTGTGACCCGTGAGACAGTCCTGAGTGTTGTGCTGAGTTCAGACTCCTATGCATGACACAGACACTAACATACTGATGTGTGTCCTACAAAGGCAATCAGGGCTGGAGCATTGGAGCATTCAAGGAGATATTGCAGGATCTGGGTGTGTTCAGCCTTTAGGAAAAGAATGAGTGAGAGGGAGCATGGTTGATATCTTTAGGTATCTAATATGAGAGTATGGAGAAGATAACTTCTCATTCCACATTTATTGGGCGGATTAACAGTAGGTAAGTTAGATTCATGACCACTGAAGAACCTGAATGTTTGCAAGTCTATGGGGCTCAATGAGGTGCATCCCAGAGTCTGAGGGAATTGACTGACATAGTTGTCAAGGCACTCTCCATGTTATTTGAAAAGTCATGGCAGTCCGGGGAAATTCCAGGTGACTGGAAGAGGGGAAACATTGTACCCATCTTTGAAAGGAGTAGAAAGGAGGACCCTGGGAACTACAGACCTGCCAGTCTCCCCTCTGTGTCTGGATAAGGAATTGGCTGGACAGTCACATCAAGAGGGTAGCAGTCCATGATTTAGAGTTCTAGATGGACTTCAGTGACAGATGGTGTCCCTCAGGGATTCGTATTGTGACCAGTGCTCTTCAACATCTTTATTAATGAGATAGACAAAGGGATTGAGTGCATCCTCAGCAAGTTCGCAGATGAGACCAAGCTGAGTGGTGCGGTTGACACACCATAACTACAGAATGCCATGCAGAGGGACCTGGGCAAGCTCAAGAAGTGGATCCATGAGAATTTCATGAGGTTTTACAGGACCAAGTGTAATGTCCTGCTCCTGGGTTGGGGCAACTCACGGTATTGATAAAGACTGGGAGATGAACAGACTGAGGACAGTCCTCATGAGAAGGACAGAGGGTGCTTGTGGATGAGAGGCTGGACATGAGCCAGTAATGTGCACTTGCAGCCCAGAAATCCAACCACATCCTCGGCTGCATCAAAAGCAGTGTGGTTAGCGGGCAAGGGGGGTGATTCTGCCACTGTACTCCTGTTTGGGAGGATCCCACATGGGGTACTGAATCCAGCTCTGGGCTCCCCGGCAAAGGAAAGGTATCAACCTTTTGGATGAAGTCCAGAGAAGGGCCAGCAAGTTGATTTACAGGGAGCTCCTGCACTACAGGGAAAGACTGAGAGAATTGCGATCATTCAGCCTGGAAAAGAGAAGACTTCAGGGTGACCTAATTGTGGCCTTCCAGGATTTGAAGGGAGCCTATAAGGAAGAAGCAGAGAAACCTTTTACAAGGATATGTGATGACAGCACAAGGGGGAAGGGTTTTAAATTGAAAGAGAGTAGTTTTATATTAGTTATTAGGAAGAAATTCTTCGCTGTAAGGGTGGTGGGGCTCTGGAACAGGCTGCCCAGAGAAGTTGTGGATTCCCCATCGCTAGAAGTGTTCAAGACAGGTTGGATGGGGCTCTGAGCAACCTGGTCAAATGAAAGTTTGGAGGCAAGGGTATTGGAACTAGAGGATTTTGAGGTCCTTTCCTACCCAAACCATTCTACGATTCTGTGAAGACAGAGCTGTACGGTGAAACAAGGAGAGAGGACATAAAAAAGGGAGATTTCACCGAGGTAACAAAAGAATTTTTTTGCACGTTATAGGTAGTCAGAGATTGTAACAGGTTGGAAGAAAGTCTGTGCAACCTTCAACCTTGCTAGTATACAAAAATCAATGGGAAAAAGCTCTAAATAACTTGATCTTGTTGTGCTTTCTTTGAGCATGGGACCAGATGACCACCAAAATAATTTCCAAAGTATATATTTCCATTATTCTCTCTTACAGAAGGGTTATCTCCAGTATGGTTATTTTATAGCTTGTTTGCAACATATCACACTCTCTGGAATTGCATCTGCATCTGACAATCATGCAATTTTTCTTTTTTTCCCCCAAAAAATACATTTCTCTTATTTCTCTTTCAAAAGCTACTTCTACTGTGCACACATCCATCTGAGACTAAAGCAACTCATGATTCAGGGTTCAGAAATAAAGGAAGAACTCCTTTTGGAGATGCAGTTTGTCTAGTTTTGTTCGTATTTTAAATGTTATTGGGTTTATTGCATAACATACTTTCTCAGGCGCTCCTGCCTGCTTTTCGCAAGGTCAGTGACACCCTAAATACACAGGATGTTTTCTAATCATGTGAATTCATGATGAAATAGTAAGATTACTCATTTTGAAATAGAGTAAAATGCATTTATATTTCAATATCTAGTTTTGTGAAAAGAATGAGGCAGGAAAAATTGTGTACCATACTGCAAGTTTAAAATTTTAGGTATGTCACAATCTTTATAAGTTATTAAGTAGCATTATGAGGTTGTTTTCTTATTACCAAAATTAAAATCTAATTTAAAAAAACAATTAATAAACTTTCCAGCTAGACAATTGTGTCCATTTTGCACTTGGTCTGAAAAATCCTATCTAGACTAAGAAGTCAAAATACTGTGCAACATAAAATGAATTCCCCGAGTTATAATTAAACACTCCACTCATTGATTTCTGTATTGACAGCTCAACTGAAATAAGATCACATAGACTCTTGATTCCTGTGATTACTGTTGGGTGCCCCTTTGCAACATACTTTCAGCGCACTGCCAGCCATTAATCAAACCAAATCATGTCAAGGAGCTTTTTGAAGTATCATAAAACAAATGAACTTGAAAATGTTGGTATTTGGTGGGGATATGAGGCCTTAAAGGATTAAAGGATATTAGGCAGACAAGAAGAATGAAAGACAAGACGATACACGAGTATTGAGGGAAGTGAAACCCCTGTCTGCCCCATGTGTGCAACTTATTTATGTATTACATTAACTCTTTATTATGTTTTCTTGCTTCCATGAAGTTTGTTTTTGGGGGAAGTGTTGGGCAGTATCAAACTCTGTATGCTATGACTAATCAGATGAAAGATACATTAGAAGAAACACTGGCAAAGTAATTAATGGTTTAACTCACTCTGTGAGTTTTTGATATATAAAAAATAAGTGGAACTTTTACTTCTATTGCAAGGGAACCACACATTGACAGCTGTAATTTGCTGCTGGAAGTTAAAAGATCGGGATGTTTGCTCTCTCTCTCTCTCTCACTCTCTGTCTTTCTTTCTCTCGCAGGAAGTAGCTTAATGAAATGAAAACAACAATGGCGTCAGCTGTGTCTCCCTGTATTGAAATGTGATATTGAAAAGTTTTCTTCAGGGTATTTCATTATTTATTAGGTTGAGTAAAAGATGCATGGTGTCAAACACAAACCTAAATCACCTTGTGTTCAGGTGTCTTCTCTCCTTACTGATCGGCAGCCTGTGAGACAGAGGAAGAGCTGTGAGAGATACCTGCTGAAAATTATTTGTGGTAGAAGTCTATTTTCCCTGGTGGTTTTGCACAACAGTTTAGTAACATTTTCAAGCATTTGCCTTTCCTTATGCAGAATTTCTTTCAAAGCTTCGGCATAGCATTGTTCTTACTTCACACCAAAGGACAAACCTCTTGTGATTTGAAGCTGCTGACATCTTCTTTTAGCAGCCCTGTGATGGTGATTATTTTGCATCACAAAGGGAGTCCATATTCATTATAATTTATACTGATGGCTGTATCACTGTCTGTGGATTTACATAGGAATTTAAAAATTCGGACTGCTCATAGGAAAAGCATTTCATGGACTTAATATACCATATCTATAAACGGAAAAATCCTAGCAGTTTAGAGCCACTGGATATTTTTTACCCACATTTATAGAAAACCAATACATTTTCCTCCCTAGGGGAGGTGAAAGAGATTAGAGGACAGAGGAAAAGGGACCTATCAAGAATGCCTTTTTGCATCAGAACTTGAACAGTATTTTTTCATAGTACTTCTGCCCCAAAAGCATAATAAAATTTTAAAATATTTCCTGCATTTCTGCATTTTAATTAAATTATATTTAGAATCTCTGCCTTCATCAACTATAGCTAGTATTTTATGTCATGAAAACTAAAACCAAACCAAAGCAAAATTAAAAAAAACATATAAAATGAAAATGATCCTGAAAATGGCATCAGTGACTGGTGGTCTGAAAAAAAACTTGCATAAACTCTGTACTGTTTTAAATATCATCCAGAGTGTCCCAAGTTAGTCTTTGGTATGCAAGGTGTGAAGTTAAAAAGGTTACATAAAAGAACATTCAAAACAAAAAAAAAGAAATTCCGTAACAAGTCGAAAGATTATGCTGTTGTGCTGAGACATTTTTTAACAAACCGATGAACTGTTTGTTGAATATGGGATAGGAATAGTCTGATCACCTCCTTATAGTGTGAATTGACTGAAGCATCAGCTACTGTAAATAAAGATATAACCTATATTTTAAAAATTCATAAAGTATTATGTATTGAGGAGGTCATTTCCATGCTGTTTTGTTCGGTAATAAATGTAAGCTGAAGGATGTCATCATAACATTTGCAACAAATTACTGGTTATTATCAAGCTATTGAAACTACATGTCAGTACAGTATTTGCTAAAGGTAAACAAAGCAGCACTCTGTTCCAGTACTATGATTGCCAAATGTTTCTCAGAAATTAGGTAAAAGTAAGTTTCTGGTAAACATTGTATAGAGAAATTACAACTATATCTTAAATGCAGGTTTTAAATTCTCCATAATTCTAATGAAAACACTTCACCCAGCCTAACAGCACAGTGTAAAATTCTATGCTTTTATAACAAATGCTTACAAGCCATCTGCTCATCTGTAATGTCCTCCGTTTTACTTTCTTCCCCTTTTCTTCTGCCTCTCAGGTGCCCATATAATTCAAGAAATGAAAAAGCAAAACATGAGAATATTGAAATAGAGAGAGGAAAATGGAAAGGTATAATTTTACATGTTTCTAAGAAAGATTGTTATAGCTCTAACACAGCAAACATGGCTGCAATTGTCTGAATGTCAGCTAGGCAAGTGAAGGTAGATCAAACATGTTTTGATCTATCCAAACTCTTGATTTTGTGTAATATTTTGACATTTTCTGGCACAGACTGAATATTCTTATCACCCCGTGATCTGAGGAATTACTTGAGGTTTGTGAGACTTTTGTTTCTAATAAAACAATAAGGTGGAATACCTATGTCTCTAGGTAAAGTGGGCAACACTTAAGTGTGAATTAAGACTTCCTGCTCCATCAACACATGAAATACCAAGTAACAGGTGTCATTCACTTCACTAGTGACTCCAACTATATCTTACAAAAAAGAAATTTATAAGTAATTTTAGTCAGATTCATGAAGCCATAATTCTGTACCTTGTAATTCTTCACTCTCTCTGCTGCTCGTTACTTTTTTGGCGATGGTTTTCCTGATTGACCTATCACAGAATCACAGAGTGACTGACACTGACCAGCACTTTTTCATGTTTTCCAGACACATCCAGGCAGATTTCAGTGTCTCCAAGGACAGGGATACAACAGCCTCTTAAGGAAACCCATTACATTGTTTGATAACCCTCACAATAAAATCCCATTTTCTTCTGTTCAGAATTATTTTCACATATCTCAGTTTGTGTCACCTGCCTCTTACCTCTGAACACCACTGAGGAGTTTGGTTCCTTCCTCTTAATTCAGTCCCCTAAGTATGCACATACCTGAAGAACATCCTCACAAGCCTTTTTTTCTCCAGGATGTACACTCACAAATCCCTCAGCCTTGCCACATGTGACAGACAATCCAGTCACTTTATCATCTCCATGGTTCCCCAGGGGACTCTCTGCAGTAAAGAGTCAGAATAGTTTGAGGTAGAAGGAACCTTTCAAAGGTCATATAGTCCAATCCTCCACAGGGATTGGAGCAGGGACATCTTCAAGTAGATTAGTTTGCTCAAAGCTCCAAGCAAACTGATGTTGAACGTTTGTAGGTGTTCTAGCTTTCTCACAGTTACTGAGAGGGGGCAGAGCCTAGAGCCATGTGGGTACATCTGGGTTCCTGTTCTATACCACCCACATCATCGCTGGGCATGTGGCTTTAGGGGAAAGAAAAGACATGCACAGCAGAAGCAGTGTCATTTTGTTACTTTTTTTTTGTTCCAGGAGAGCAAAGGGGAAAGCAGAGCTGGTGGGATACAGTGCAGGCATGGAGCAGAGCAGTTGGTTGGTGTGGTCTGGGTGCAGTCGGGACAGTGCAGATGGGGAGTGAAGTGGTCGGTGTGGCACATCTCTGTCCAGCTTGTCTTTGTTTTTTGCTGTCTCAGGGTTCGGGGAAAAAGATAGCAGCTGCAGTAACATCTACCATTTTCTCCTTTGTCTTGGGACACTACATGCCACTGCCAGACTGCAGTAGCATCCACCGTTTTCTCCTTTGTCTCAGGAAAGGGTTGTGTGACCATTGGCATGCAGTAACACCTGCCATCATCTCCTGTGTCTTGACAGCCGCATGAAGCTAGATTGGGGTGGCAAGTACTTTTTGATATATAAATCACCCCCTCTTTTGTATACTTTTGTTATTAGTATTGTTGCTGTTACTGTTTGTTTTCCTTCTTTTGTTAATCTTTTTCCAGTAATGCATAATTTCAACCCATAATCTCTGCCTTTTTGTCCCTTTCTCACTGGAGGGGTTGGGAAGAAGGAAAGTGGCTTCTTTGAGTTCCAGCTGGTTTTAAACTACAACACTAGAGATGGGGCGTGTACCACCTCTCTGGGCAACCTGTGCCAGTGCTTTACCACCCTCATTGTCAAATGCTTCTTTCTTATATTAAATTTAAATCAAATCTCCTACAATCTGAAGCCATTACCCCTTATCCTATCACTACAGGACCTTGTTAAAAGTCCATCTGCAGCTTTCTTAGAGGCTTCCTTTAGGTTTCTATAAGGTCACTTTGGAGCTGTCTCTTCTCCAGGCTAAACAACCACAGCTCATTTAGCCTGTCATCATACAGGAGATGCTCCAGCCCTCAGATTGTCTTTGTGGTCCTCATCTGGACTTGCTCCAACAGGTCCATGTTCTTCTTGTATTGGAGGTGCCAGACACAGAACTCCAGGTGGCATTTTGTTATAGTGGAGGAGAGTGGGAAT
>VXAY01000250.1:226839-251074 GCA_013399855.1 Oxyruncus cristatus | reverse complement strand
TTTTTTTTTTTTTTAATGCAGCAGTAGCCTGCGTTTGAGGAATTGATCTTCAAGTTCCTAATAAATGCTAAAACATAAGTGATGGAGTGGATTCCAATTGTAAATGGATTCCTAGGGCATTAGATCCTGGAGGCAATATCCTGACAATATTCCTTGCTTTCTCTTAACACTGAATCGTTATTAAACTCAGAGGCACTTGTGGTTGCACATATCAAGAGCAGTATCACTGCCACAGTTCAAACTATACACAACTGTGAAATCTTCTTGAACAAAAAAAAAAAAAAAGAGAAAACAAACTAACAAAAAAAAAGAAGACAGAAAAGATACCAATCTACCCCATGACAACAGTACTGACAACCGTGACCAAACAAACAAATAAACAAAAACTCATTGGTTCACCCATATATATGTGTTAATTAAATGAAGTTGTATATTTGACTGCCTTAGCCTAAGATTACTGCATTTTGTCTAAGATGTAGTAGTCTACAAAGGTGACACAGCCAAAATTGAATGAGGCATTGGAATCAAATACATCTTTAACATTGTATTCAAAGGAAATTACACTTTTTGGACAGGGAACTGGGACAGAAAACTGTGCTGGAATCTTCTTTTTGCTGTTCTATTATTTTATCATTCCTTCCTCCACCATTGCTACCTTTGAAGTAATCTATAGTCTCTTTATCTTCTCCATACTACTACAGAACATTGTTATTAAGATCTCCTGCTACTCATTTTCTCCCACTTTTTTGTTCATCCATATCCTCTCTGTATTTGCAGAAACCTAATTCCCTTCTTCACCCTTAGTTTCTATTTTGTTAAGACAATCTTTGTTTTTGTCACAGCAGCATACTAAACTCTGGGAAACACTTACATGGCACACTGCTGGATCACTCTCTTTAGGGTTTAAAAGACATATTTGAATGCTGGGGATAAATGCCGAAAGTTAGGCCTCCAGGAGGGTACAGGTGCTTCTGGGTAATTACTTAGACATCCTGAAATCAGTTGCATTTCCCTTGTTTTTTTATATATATATCTCTGTTATCTAACTAGTTTCCTAACCTTGAAAAACAGAGCTTCTGTAAGGATGGTTTACTTTACATCCTCTGAAAATGGAGCTGTATTCTCTTATGAATGCGGTGAAAAGAAAATTGTGATCATTTCAGCAATATTAGGAGTTAGGAGTCATCACTATTGTATATAATCAGAGATCTAGACTTTACCTGCATAGGATTTTTCAAACTCATTTCAAAGCATCAGGAAGATCATAAGAATTAAAGAAAAACTAGAAAGGTTATCATAAAATAGTCAAATTATAAATACTGGTTATTAAACAATGTTAAGATTATGTTCCTGTGTTGATCAGACCTCTTTATGAAGGAGTGAAATGAAGACTTGACTCATAAGATGTACTAAACACTTTTTTTTTTTTCTGGTCATATATCAGAACACGTTTGCTAGGAAGTGGTAGAGAACCATATACTACCTCTAGTTTTGAAAGTTCAGGTGTCAGGTGAAGCTCCTATCACAAACTTAAAGAAGATTGACAGAAGTTTACGTGTGTATTTACTAGGTTGGTTTGGTTTTGTTTTCTTTTTTTTTAAGTAAGTTGTTTTAAAGTGGCTAATGACATTGAATTAATATCAACATAGTGAGAATGCAGAAATGGAGGACTCCTTGGATATGACGGTCTGGTGTTTGAGTATTTGGTGCTTATTGTATGTGTGTCATAGTATCATCACACTTACACTGGTGGAATGACAGGAATGGCATTAACTTGTATGATGTACATAGTCTGATTTCTATAGTCTATATTTCCTGTCACCATCAGAGCTAGAAGTATCTCCCTCTGAGTACACTTTCCTGCCTTTTGAAAAATCATCCTCTGGTGCTTTGTGGGTTTCCAAAATAATCTATTCTTTTCCCACCTAATATTCCCTGACTATCACAGCTAGCCACATCAACCATTCTAACCTTTTACATGAAATGTAAGAGTGTAAATGTAGTGATAAGTAACTTCTGCAACAAACAAGTCAATAAAAATGCTTTTCTGTACATCTGCACTCACATTACCATAAGAAACCAAATAATTACCAAAAAGAAAAGAAGACTCAAAATAAGAATATGCTAATTTGAATGGTTGAACATGGAGGAAAACCTTGCCATTCACTACCTAGAGGTAAATTAAATGATTAAGATATGCCATTATGGATTCTACTTGGAGAGTATGATAGTTGGTCCATAATGCAAGCTCTAAGCCTTTCTCAGTTATAGGAATTTGCAAGTGAAATTTCACCAGAGTTGTAGCGTGGGTAGGAAGGAATCTTCAGGGACCACCAACACCAGCCCATGCTCAAAACAGGTCTGATGAGAGAACGTGGCTTAGGGCTGTGTTCAGTTCATCTCTGAGTACTGCCATTTTTAATCACCTCCACAGTTCCCTTTCCATGGGAAATTCGGCCAGTAACAGCCTGTTCATTCCTCTATACCAATCTCAGAGGAATCTATCTTTATCTTCTTCACACCTCCCTACTGAATAACTTGAACAATTAATAAAGTTGCCTTGAAGCTGACTTTTCTCAAGTGAACACATTCAGTTCTACAGCCTCTCCAAAAAACCCAACTACCTTGGTTGCCTCCACTGGACTTGCATCTGCCCCATTTCTTTCAATTTGCATTAATCACAGCCCTTTTTATCCACCCAGTAGTTCAGTATTCATGTTATTGTTAGCTGGTCTAATCCATATCCCACCTAGTTGGTCATAACATTATAAAACTCAAAAGTTATAGGACTTTTAGTACTTTTAACCTCAATTTAGGTGAAGTCGCTTCTTTTATGACCAGACAGAGTGTATGTAATTGTAATGTATAACTATGCAAGTGTACTTACATATTTTAAAATTAATTTAAATGGAATAAATATCTTATTAAAGTAATATAAATATGAAAGTTATGAAAATAAAAAATTAATAAACATATCAGTACTTTTTAATTTAATTTTTTTATGCACATAAGTAAATTCTATTTCATATAAAATGGCTTCAAAGAGTATTAACCTTTTTCAGAAAATGTGATTAAAAGCATATCATTTTAATCACAACTTGAAACTTTACAAAGATCAGTTAAAAATGTCTGATCAGTTAAGCAAAACAGTCTTTGGATAGCTAAAGCTGGAAGGGACCTTTCTGTTTTGTGGGATTTTTTTCTCACATCCAGCATGAGTGTCTTATATTTCAACTTGTTCTCAATGACCTTCACTCTCCTGTCCTACCCCACTGCTTCTACTCAATTAGTTAAAAAAAAAAATCAATTGTATATCACAATGGGTACCTTCATCTAAAACATCTAAGCTACATTTTAAATATATTAACTAAAGACACAGAGTGTGCTTAAACAAATTTTGACCTAGCTGAAAATCCATTATTCAATCTCATTTGTAGAAGCTCTTGTTTGTACCTGCAATTTCTATGAGACTGTTTTGTGTTGGTGCCTTTCCAGCAGTCACAAATCATGGGTGGAAAAGGATCTAGGCCTCCTTATGGCTCCATCAATCTGCTCAGATCAGAATCAGACAAAAGAATTGTCAAAAAGTCCAATGACTCTTAGCATCACAACTGTCATTATTAAGAGTTGCTGGTGACTTAGTAGCCCTCAATTCCTAGTGAAAATAAAAGCATTTTAAAGTGGTGTTTATAGCAGTTCATTCTTGTTGACAATGCATGTCAAATGTCATCAGTGCAGCTGCAGCTGTCAGCAACTACAAAATGTGCTTCTAAAAAGTTATGAAAATACTTTTCTGATTTCATTACATCATTCATTACACCCTGAAAACAATTCTTTACTGTCTTTATTTTCTCCTTTTCAGCATCTGTTAAATCCAAATTCACTTAAAGGAACATTTCTTTCATTTTGCTATCTTCTCTGTTTTCTGTAACTTCTCTGATCTTATTTCAAATGTCATCTTCTTATCTGCAGTCTTTATTTCTTCTGCTTCTTTTCATTTTTTTAAACATACTTTCTCTCTCTGCTTCTCAGACATGTTCTACTTGATCTGACTTTACTTCATCTAGGTTCTTTTCCCTTATACCACCAATGATATCTGTGAAAAAGATTTGTGAAAGCACTTTTTTTTCCCAGTTAAAGAAAAGCCCTCTGTGATTGTCTCTTCCCCTCCATCTCCTAAGAATTTTAGTGATCCAAATAATATTTTACCTTTTTCACCATCCTTCAAAATATGTTGAAAAGCATGGCCAGGAACCTTTGTGGTAAGCTAACACTGCCAAATGACTAATACAGTTTTGTAAAATAAAACCTTGGTTTGTGTTTGACCATTTTTTCCTGCTCACATCTAACTCACACTTTCCCCTTTTAGCCATGACTATGGCTGAAGATATTCTCAGTGGATTAGCTTAACATAACAGAAAGTTTAGGATTTTCCTAGTGCCACTATTTTTTTATAAATTGCCATTTATTTTTTCTGATTAAGATACACAAAATAGAAAAGAGGAAGCACATGCTAAAGGATACTTAAATGTTCCAGCTTAACCACTGTGAAATTTGGTTCACTAAGCCTAGTGCCATCTCTGAAATTAATAGGCAGGTCAGCTACAACTTTTAAAGAATGTATACTCGAGGTGCAAAAAAACTGTAATCACCAGATACCTATACTATTTTACTGAAGAAATAAAAATGCAGCTTGACAGATGTGTTGAGGTTTTTACAGGAGAGAAGGAAACTGAGTAGTCACAATTTAAGAAAATAATGATTACAAAAAATTAAACTAGTCAGCTGCAAATATTCAGGAGGTCATTGCATTCAGAAATACTTCGACAGATAGATATGGCAATTAAATACATATAGTGGATAAAACTACTTGTATTCACAGCATATTTTGACATTAATATCATATTAGATACGCTAATTTGATACAATTAACCTTTTGTAATTGCTTTAAAGACCTTGTCTAACCAGGCAGAATATTACTTCATTGAAGAAATAACTGATCAAGTATAGAACTAGAGGCAAGGCTTCAAGAAACTAATTACACTGTCTGTATATACTACCTTTTTCCTGCTTGAGTTTATGTCACCTTTATACATCCATGCATATTCTTCCAGAGAATCCTAGTAATTGAGAACAATTTCTCAAAGTGAAATATTTAGTTCTCATTTTTCTCCTCTCAATTGGAGCTACAAAATGCTACTGAATACTTAGATGGAGCTGGGCAGGGGAGGGAAAGATGACAAAAGAGTGTGGTTTACAATTGTGTATTCAAATTCAAGAAAATATTTGCAAATTTTTTGCTTTTCATGATTTTCTTTTCATGATGTAATTGATTTTATGCATTTCTTGCTGTAAGAGTTATCCAGGATCTCTGGTATATGCCTATCGTATAGCAGTTTGTGTTAGAGGCTTGAATATTATTCATAAAAATAAATTCTCCAAAACAAGTCTTATGTCTGAGACATTCCATTGGAAGTGACATTTGTGCTGAGAAACTTAGATTTTTTCTTGTTTTAAGACAACATTCCCAAAAGTTTCCGCTTGCCAAAGTGACAATAGAACTTGGAGTTCAAAGTGCTTTTGACTGAGTGCCAGGTATTTTGAGACGCCTGCAGCCAACACATCGTCGCGTGACAAATTATTTCCACCAACCCCTTTGGAGCAGTCTGTCAGTTTGTCTGTTAAGCTCCTAGTTACTGGGAGGTCTCTTGAAGATCTGAAGTGTTAGACATCCTCCACAAGACATCTGTGGGCAATTACTGGATATTTTTGCAGTTGTAGATCTTTTCTATTAAGTGCTTCTGTTTGGAATGGAAGAATTCTCCAATTTGTGAGAAGTAGCATTTATTACTCTTAAGTTAGCATGTAATCATTTCTTTTCAGTGTCTGTTATGTCTATGTTATATGCTACAAAGAAGCATTTGGGCAGTATACTTTCCTAGAGTGTAAGATGCATTATGTAGCACATGTCCAGTGAGTGCTGATGCATAGAAAGGAAAGCAAAAAAAAAAGCAGCACAAAAAATCTCCTGACAAAACACCCTCTTATAACTGAAAGACTGAAGTATAGCTTTTGTTCTGAAAGAAATACTGGAACATTCATTCTTATCATAGAAAATAATTTTTCACGTATATTAAACATTCCCTTTATCAGCCTGGTTCAAAAAGGAATGCCAAGCACACTCCATGTTATTTTCTGGAAGTCATCTACATTCTGGCGTTTCCCTATAGAGAATGCTGGAAAATATTTGAAGGAATCAAGACCAAAATATCATGAAGTAGTCTTTTAATCTTAAAATCTAATATTTAATAGTGAGTACCAACTGTTTGATAATAGACTCCAATGCTTGGTTTTTTATGATCTGGGTTGTTTTTTTTAATAACTTAAATTGAGTAGTCCATTTCTTTCCTTACTTTTCCTATATGGATAGACTTCAAAAAGCTTTTGTTTTGTGGGAAGTGGGTCATGAATATCTAGGAACAGAAAGTTGAAAGATGTAGGGCTTTTCCAAATGTAGACAATTCACAAATATTTATATTTACATTCCAATGTGTGTAAGAACGTTCTTGGATCAAATCTATCACTGCAATATCTCTGCGGATTTCAAGTTTGCAATTGGATCAGATTACTGTCATTTGGCAAATGATAATTTTCTATATTATTCCCATTGGTGATAAAGAGTAGTAAGAATATCAGGAATTTTAAATTTGTTTCTGTTTAAGAAGCAGGGTCAGAAAGGAAGTTTTGAGTTTCATATAAAAGTGGTTGTCATGCTCAGTTCCTGTAGGAGTATTAGACCATCTGAAAACAATACCAACAATACATTGTAGACTCTGCAACTTCATACTGGAGTCAGCTGAGCATCAGAGATTGCTAGATTACAGTGAATGACACAGTATATTTATGCAGTAACTGTATTTTCCTACTCAGAAGTGAGAGGCAATTGCAGGAAACTGAAAAATGAGAAAATCGAACTTTGTAGGAAAATGAGAAGGGACTGTACAAGTATTGTGTGTCATCAAAGTATGTGTATGTATGTCCTAAGCTGCCAGCCATGATAGAATACATTATTCAAAGATGTTGCAAGCTCCATGGTATTATTTCCAGTCCAAGCAGAGGTAAACAGTAATGTAAATCTCTATAGCACAGCTCTTTTCAGAAGACTACTGATTCACGTTTGGTAGCATAAGCATTTCACATAGCTTGTGTTAGTAAATATAGGTTTTTATCAAAAATAATTTTGCATTATTTTTCAGGATAAAAGTATTTTCTTCTATGACATGTACCCCTGCAAGAAAGTTACATGAACTGACACAAATTGTTCGGCTTTATGTACCCACATAACAGATTTCCCTACAGCATAGATTACCTGAAAGCATCACACCTGGCTTTCCCTTTTTACATGGTTGCCATATGGAAGGTCGACAATTTTGCAGATGCTTTACTTATTTTCATGGAACTCAGTAGGCTATGCCCAAACTAATGAAAAAATTATCTTTTACCCTACAGTGAGAGGTGGTATCAGCCCTTCCATTGCTTTAGCAGAGTGTATGTTTGTTCTCTAAGATTAAGTCCTGTTTTATACAGATAACGAGTGTCCCTTAGGAACTGAGGGCCAACGAGATCCTCACTGTTATCTGCTCCAGGTCCAAGGATGCATTTCTTTCCGGTTCCTGACTTCTAATGTAAAATCACAGTAGCATATTCTGGAAGTCTCTACAAAGACAGGGGGCAGGAAGGGGGAAGAATAAAATGAATAACTAAATAAAACCCCACTGTTCGTTTTCTTTCTCTTTGGGAATAAAAACAAGAGAACAAATAAATACAGAACAGATGTTAGCCACACTACTTAATATGCTACAAGAAGGCACTCTGATGTTTCAGTAATTGCAGAAAGAGTTGAATCCGAACGGAATGAAGCAGGCATTCAGAAGAAATGTTGGGCTCCCACAGAAATAAACTGTGATATAGACAGAAATATTAGGCAAAGTTGTTTTGAAAAACACATCTCAATTATTAAAATTATTTTAATATCGTGTTCACATTCCAGAACTTTTGTAAGCTCTGGGTTTTACTCTGCCAGGCCCATAATTATATTTACTCATAAATATAACGTAAAAACCTTACTAAAACCTCTCACAGATTGAGCCAGACATAGTCTTTTAGCATGCAGTATATCCATATGATAGGTTGCAAGAATGTATCAGGTGCTAACTTAAACCAGTTGGGAAAATGCAGCCTTTTCTTTATTGAAGCTAGTAGATCATAAAGTTATTAATCTTATCCATAGTGTCCTTCTTGCCTTTAGGTCTCAGAAAAATGTAAATCAAAAGCTTTTGAGTTATAGTTCCTGATGATTCACAAGGTAATCTTGCAAACACAGCAGGGAAATATATGATTTGCAAATTGCTTAAATGACATCTTTGCTATTACCTTAAATTATTGTTGCAGTAAATCCTATTTTACAATATTTCAGCTTGATAATATTTTAAAACTCTACCTTTCTCAAGATAAATACTCTACTTGTCATTTATGTATTTAATTTTTTTTAAAACTTTGTGCTTACTTAAGGACTGAATGTTTGATTTCAAAATGACCTAAGGTTCATTTCTTTATGCCAGCATCTATGTGTATTTAAACTAATTCTAATTCCTTAACTAATGCCATTTTTCATCCAGAATTATACTAGGATTTGCCTGAAAATTAACATTTTCAAATTGCTAAAGATTTCAGGTTCAGAATAACTTTGGATTAAGCATAATGTTTGCCTAGATTTCTTAAGAGTATTACAGTCCCCTCCGATTCCTAAAATCAAATAACAATTTATTAACTATTTCAGCCCTTGGTGATATATTGTGAAGTACATCTTTTGGTTTGTACAGAAAGTTCTGAAGAGACGCAATTAATAATTACCGTGCTATATTTAGCTTGGCAAAAATGCAGTCTAACTCCATGAACATATAGCTCCATTTTCTACATTAAGTGTATGATACTTGTAAGGAATTGAGGTTGTAAAAGTCTGAAATTGACCTTAGGCACCTTTGACTCTGCCAAGACAGTTGCTTTCAAGTAATTATTACTTATTGTTGGTGGCACTGTTTTTTGTTTTATACCTAGAGAACCATCAGAAAGTGCAGTGCCAGCAAGAGTTCTTGTAAGATCAGAATGTGCTTTCAATCTACAAAAACTGAATCATGTCTTTCAAATAACAGGATTTTTAGTATTTTTAAGGATTTATATATTTGGTAAGTGCAATGTGTATATTTTATGACCTATTTAACACGGCATATTCAGTTTTGGGTTTTTTTCTGTTTTTTGTTATAGCTCACATCAGAATCATACCTCAAGCATTATTCATTCCACAACATTCAGCAACTGCCTGCATGTCTGGAGGCACCATTTTATGCCGCCCTTTGTGTCCCTTGAATTAGAAAATCTTCTGCAGAGATATGTCAATATAAAAGGAATTATTATTTCCAAGTAAAAACCTGTAAAAACACCTAAAAATTTTTGCTTTTATTCTGATGGGGTTTTTTTGGGTTTGTTTTTGTTTGTTTATTTTGTGTGAAAGTAGAATTATTATTTGAATACTGCTTTTTAAAAGCAATTAACCATCTATTCAGGTAATTTTGGGAAATAAAACCCGCAGATCTTGCAATCTTTGTAAGCCATGCATTAGTTTTGAAATTGCAAACCCTCCAATGGGCTCCATATATAAAAAGTTCCGATGGGATCCCAATCCGGGAAAAAAATTCACACACTGTATTGAAACAGCCCTTCAACACTCTAGATATAAGATACAGATTTCTTAGGTTACTGAATTATTTTCCAGAAGAAAATCACAAAAAAAAACCCCAAAAGTATTTAGATAGAATAAGCCCTCATGTAACCATATGAAACTGTGAATGGTTAGCTCTTTACATATTTCCTTTTCTTTGGTATAAGAAAAATAAATAAATCTTAAAAGAATGTCTGAAAAAAGTCCCCTGAAATAGTTTTTGCAATATCTTTGTGAAATATGCAAATTTCAAGGAAATTTTGGTTCAAGTAAAAAAAAAAAAATATGTAGTGTGCTTTGTATAATTTGTTTTGTGTAAAGATTTCCAAGGAGGTTTTTTATTAACCCAGACCCTCAAGACAAATATTTTGCAGTTGAAAAGATGTCCGACATCTACTTTTGAAAAAGAGAGGGCTGATTGAGAAACCTCCTTTTGCACGGGTAAGCTACACCTCGTCTGCAAACATATCTGGGGAGCTACTTTAGCAATGCATTGACTAAAATTCAGGACTTTCTGGACTCCTTGACAAGGAAAGTGCTTTGTTCCCCTGAAAGAGTCCTTTTTCCTGAAGTCAGCTTTCTGGGGGCAGGTAGTGGGAAAAGGGTACATGCTTTTACCCTAGAAGTTAAGTAATATAAACATAAAAATTTACTATTTCTGTCAGTGTTTTAATACTGTTGCAAGGGATCAGTTTCAGAGGCCTGTAATTTAAGCAATATAGTTATGGAAAGGTGTGAAATGTATTGAAGCTGATGGTTGTAAAATAACGGACTGGAAATTGCATATTGTGAACACCATTCTCATCCAGTAACTAGGTGGGAGAAAGGTATTTTAACAAAAGCAAGACAAGGGATTTCTGGGGTCCTATCCATTATGACCCTTTTCTCTCCCAACTGTTCAAAATATCATATTCATTTTACTGAAGCTATTTGTTCTTCCTGTACTTTTCTGAATTTTCTGTATTTAACACGGCACAAGATTGATCTTTCTCCTAAAAATTTAAACTTGATTAAAATCTGCGGAGGAAGATTGTTCTTACAGAGTCTCCCATGTGAGAAGGAAGGTTAAAGGGTCATGACTAGACATTGTCAAATAATATATATAAGTAAAATTGTTGAAAAGGCCAGAAAAATTCTTTCCATTGAGTCACAGATATAAATATTTGAAATGTAACAATGGCACCTCTAACCATAGCTGTAATGGTTATTAGTACCAGTTTTACCATTTTAACTACATTTCTGTGAATATTCTAGACAAAAACTATGTTTTTATATCCTCACTGGTTAGCATTATATCTGTAATTTTATGTGATATTCATGTCTGACAAAGCAGGGTTCTTTGAGAGTCTGTACTGTACTACCAATGTAATTGAAAGTATGGAGTGAGGGGCAACGTATCCTACATGGTTTCAATACAAAGAAGTATTTCCAGAAAACAGGAACCTGTGGGAGAAAGGGAAGCTTCTCCTTTCTCTTACCCTTTCCCTTTGCTCTCCTTTTCCATCCCCCTTCCCATTCCTCCTCTCTTTCCCCTTCCTCTTCTCCTTCCCCTTCCTTCTTCACTTTATCTTTCCTCACCATTTCATGGTTTTCTGGTTTAAACTTGTGCTGACACACTAATATGGTTTGCTGATTTGCAGCTGTTCTCTGTATGTCATGGTTAAAATGATCTCTATGCACTTTAGCTTGTTATAAATCTTGGCTAAATTGGGTTTGCAAAGTGTATGAGATATTGTTTGAGATCCTGGAGATGAAAGCACCCCAGATATACCAAAAACTGCATAACTATCACCACTTAGCTCTGGCTGAATTCTGATGACCATATTCATAGAGGGATGTTTTGAGAACACATGTATACTGTTCGTAATTCCACCGTTCGTCATTTTTTATTATGATTCCAATGGATAGAGATGTCATGTCATTTAGTCTGGGTTTAGACAACATGTCACTAAACTCCCAGTTGACACAGCAGCTTAACAGTAACCACAGCTTAGCATCCATTCTTGTTTGTATGATATGTTACAAAAGGCAAGTTTTGTTGAACTGAACAGTGACAGAAAACTGATGAAAACCTTACAGACTAGAAATTAGATTCACCCATAAGATTTTTCTGCTGGGATTATATCAAATTTTCAGTCATCCCTAAATTCTTCTGTACTAGGATACTAGTATTCAAGACTTTTCCACTGGTCTGAGTAATCAGTTTTCAAACATACCTGCCCTTATTGGTCAGAATTCAGAAATTCATATAATCTTGCTTATCAGTTATGTCCACATTGTTACCTTCAACGAGGATCTTTGAGGGCTACATCCTATGGTGGTTTCATATCATAAAATTCTTCACTGGGGTGAAGTCCACTGTGCAATATAAGCGCAAACACTTGAAGCGCCTTCTGCAGAAGAAATACTTTAAGTTGAGCAAAACCAATGTAGCACTACGTTTCTCAAGCAGCAAGGCAAATTTCTGTCAGTCAAGGCCAGTGAGTTTTACAGGAAACACCAGGCAGGGCTGCTCTGCAGGGGGAGCAGAGCCAAGGGCGACTACAACACAGGGTAGGGCAGGGCAGGAAGTGGCCCTGATGGGTGAAGATCCCCCTCCAGGGAACAGGATGACCAGACCAGGACCAGTCAGGTTACAATTCTCATTGTAACCGAGTGGTCAAGCCAGGGAGTTTGGTCATGGTCTGGATCAGCATAGTATGTCACAAGGTTCTGGCACAGCTGCAAGGGCTCCTGCACAAGGTGGGGGGTGGGGGCATTATTCATAGCTGTTTCTCACAGTTGTAACCCAGCTCCAGGTAGCCTTGTCATGTCAAGGATGGCCTTGAGTGCAGGCAGTAAAACCCTTATGGTCTCTATGTGTGTGTGTGCGTATGTACTAAGGAAGGTGCAGGATCCTGACTATAATTGTTAACTTTACCTGAATTAATGAATTAATGAATTAATCACATAATTGTCATTGTCACTGAGCAAGACATAAAACTTCTTTCAAGGACAAGACTGACCTCCACTGTTTCTTGAGAATAAAATTGAGGATTTTATAGTCTCCTAAAATTGTACAAAATCTTGCAGTAGTGTGTTATAGCCCATCTTCTCTTTATCCCTTCTTTCCTTGCAGTCTTGCTAGTACTATCCATCTATTGTCTTTTTACCCATTCTTCCTCTGTAGTCCTCTCTGTCCCCTCTCTTTGGATTTCTTTCTTTTGGCCAGTCCTAAATTATAAATTTTAAAGGCGTCATTCATACCGCCTTTCTTCTTTCGCCTTTACAATAGTTAGTATTATTGACTTTGAAGCTTTATAATTGTAATAATATTCCAGGGGAAAAAAGGAGGGGTGGAGTGTTCAAAGACCAGGATATGCTGTTTGCAGATGGTTCTTCCTTCGTACTGTGTTCACATCCAGAATTTTCTTTGTCACTCTGGGGAATAAAACNCCCAACCAAACAAAAACCCCCAAACGAACAAACCAAACCACCCCACCCCCCAATTCCTGAATCTCCATTTTTCTTGCACACCTTAGTTAACCTTGATTTCAGTTTGGGCTTACATCACATCTTCAGTACCAACAGGAATAGGTGAGTATATTCAGAACAATTTAGATACATCACTACTATGTCAAGGCTACTAGCTCGCTACGTTTTCTTCCTCCACCCAGCACTAGAATGAACACAGGGTTGGAGCTGTTGGGTAGGAGTGAAGTGGAATGACTCGGTCAAAGCAATGCTGTAAGTCTACATGTCTACATCCTTCATTGCAATGAACTTGTTTGCAGGTGTGAAAGAAGTGTTCGGTTTAAAACCCATTTTCTTTACAAAGCACTTGTTTGTAAAGAGCTGCTTCTCTTTACTTTGCATCACAGTGATAAGTCTTGCCCCCAGTAACATCACTCACTATACAGTCACCATCTTATATCCACCCCATCCATTAGAGTAAATCCTGCTGGATAAAAGAAATAAAGCTGTTCAAGGAATAGATTTACTGTACACAAGGGCAATGAATTAAGAAGTCTCCAAACTCTCTAGTGTATTCTATATTTCCTGGCCATTTAGCACATCTCTTAGAAAACAAACAAGAAAGATAACTTTCCTCACCCCAACTAGTAGAGGCAAATGGAATCCAAAATAAAAATAGGATGCATAAATTCTTTATGCTGATGCAACATCTCTCTCCTGAATTTTTTATCTTTTCTTTTCACTGTCTCCTAGCAAGAGAATGCTTCACTGAGAGTGGTTTATGATGTTGTGCTTTTCCTGAATTTTTGTGCATGTCAAAAGAAGTACTATGTTAAAATTCCAGAGATACAGGTTCAGCTCCAGGCACTTTGATGGACTTCTTATTTGACCACGTACAAAGTGGCATGATGATAGATTTGATACAGTACTCAGAATTCATGACTAAAGTAAGATTTTATAAGGTTTGGCTTACACTTTTGAGATATAGAATAAAGAAAGAGTAATTTTCCACTTCCTTGGGTGTGGAACTACTCTGAAAACCAGGCCATACATTTTACAGAGCAAGCCGTTAGAGACTAGAATCTTTGAGTGCTACCGACACAGAACCTGGTCTCTTAGAAACCTGGCCTTGGCCTTTAGTGGCAAGGAACCACCTATCATTTTGTGCCTCAACTTGGTACTCACAAAATGAGCTTCCATTTCACTTTCCATCTCTCTTTGCCTTTCTTTTGAAGTCTGTGAAAATCTGTTTTCAATTAAATGCGTGGGCTGTGTCTACTGCAATTCTTTCAGTTGTTGCTATTAGAGACATCTTTAGCATCAATAATCAAGAAATTACAAATCTACGATGCTAAAAGAAATTGAATAGAGTGTATAATTAGCTATCAAACATGCAAATACCCTGCTCTAGTTAATCATAGTACAGATGTGTACATAGTACAGAAAAAGCAGAATAATACAAAAGTTTTCCACTGAAAAGAAATAGGAATAGCACTGAAAACAAGAAATTAGAACAGTCTATGTCTGGATAACTCATCAGATTCACTTTTTTTTTTTTTTTATTTTAGAATACTCTGTTAGACTGTTGTACTTCCCTTTCAAGTTCCTTAAAGTAGATACTGGTGTAGTTGAAAATACAACTCTGAGTCAGTGGTATGTGGATATGTTGCTTGATTCAACACATAATGGTGAACTGCAGTAGTGAACCTCATACCTAAACTAACTAAATTAACTGTGATTTGTGTAAAATGATATACTTAGCAACAATTATGTTGTTGTGGTGGTTTTGGGCAAACCACTGGAGAATTAGAACCCCACACAAGTCACTCCTCTTTTATTTTCTTTTCTTCCCCCATCCCCTCCAATAATGAAGGGACAATACGGAGCAATATAAGTAAAAATAACAATTTACTGAAGGAAATAGCAGCAACTACAAAGATACAGAGGAAAATGTTTAAAACAACAAAGGCAAAGAACATATTGCCTAGTCCCCTAGGACATAAACAAACAAAAAAAAACCCAAAACGGTGGCTGTTACCAAGCTTGACCACACAGCTTGGGAAAACAAAGAAAACAATGTGGCAAACGAGTTTCCACAGTTTAATTCCCTCCCCCAGCCAGAAAACAATGGAGAAAAGGGGCAAAGCAAAACCTGGAAAACTCTTTCGTCCAAAATTTGGTAAGCCGCCAAAATGCTGGCTCCAGCGGTGGCAGCAGTGGCAACAGTCTCAGTGACAGTGGTGGCAGTGGTGGCTACTCAGGTCTGGAATGTGACTCTAGCAGCACAACTCCTCCTCTCTCTCAAGTTCATTGCTCTCTACAATTACCTGAAGGAAGGTTGTAGTGAGGTGGGGGTCAGACTCTTTTGCTATGTCTTAAGTGAAAGAAAACAGAAAATGGCCTGAAGCTATGTCAGGGGAAACTCAGATTAGATATTAGAAAACAAAAATTTCACAGAGAAAATGCTTACTTGTTGGAATAAATTATCCAGACAGGTGATGGACTCACCATCTCTGGATATGTTCAAGAGGCATCTGGACGTAGTACTTGGAGATACAGTTTAGGGATGCTTATGTTGGTGCTATACGATGGTTGTACTAGATGATCTTGAAGGTATCTTCCAATCTTGATCACTCTGTGAATGTTCAGCAACTGGTTTAGTGTGTGTGGTCTTTTCTGCTGAATAAAAAGTTTAAGAGACAGAAAGTGACAATGAACTTGACTAATTTATTTTTTTTAACTTAGTGTTACAGAAAAAAGTAGTTCTTAAAAGAAAACAGTTGATATTTGAGAGCTTGTTTAGTGTTCAGAATCATACAAATGCAAAGGAAGAGACCTGTGGAAACTGGGGGAAGAAACAGGAGATTCAATTCTTTCCTCTGAGGAGATTTTAACTTCATCACAGTAAAGATCTCCAGTCATGACAGTATATGGGTCTCTGAGGTAGCATGCTCTCAATTACATCCATTCACATTCTGATTCACTTTGAATGAATAATTAAACTGTAAACTAGGGAATAAAATCTGGCTATCCCTGCTCCCAGATGAGAGTCCAAACCTCTAGGCTTGGAGAATACTTCTTCCCTTTTCGTGAACACAAATATTTATTTATGTAAAGTGTAAAGTGAGGTAAGGAGAAAATTAAAACATCCAATCCTATTACAAGGCTTTGGGATACTTCCCAGGGAGGTAGGGGAAATCAGAGACAGTAGCTGAGCCCTTCTTTAGCACACCCAAGCTGGTAAGATATGTAATGAATGGTGTCAGACTGACTATTTCTATTGATCAAATGCTCTAGTGGTGATTGTACACAATGATAGCTTCTCTGGATTTTTGTCTTTTCACTACTTGTTATAAATCATTTAGTAAACAATAAGAGTCCACAATAAAAAAAACATTTAAAATAGTTTTCTGAATGAAAAATTATTCCTTGAATACCATGATCTTGTCATTATAGTCCTTCATGAGTACTCTTGTTCCTTTTTGGGTCTACACAGAGTTGTCTTTCACTTTTCTCAGGGCTCTTGATGTTCATGAACCAAATTGATTTAAGCTTTTTGTTTGTTTGTTTTCTAGCTGCCTTTTTAGATACATATCAATGTTCTAGTTTTAGTAGATGAAGACTTGTATTTTCACCCAGATGTCATTTATTCTCTCATTTATTGACAGATACATATTTAACATTACTGGTATGAGTATAAAATAAATGAACCAACCAAAGCCCCCTTTCTACAGACATATTTTATGTCCTCTAATGATGTTTACTACTTTCATCGGTTATATTAATACTTTGCAAAATATATTTTGTTCCATAGATGAAAGATGTATCAGCAAAGGCAGAGTTTTCTCATATGAGTTTATTCGAATGAGAATGAAAACTGAGTAAGAAAAGTAAAATATTTAGGCTGTGAAATAAATTGTAAATTTTACTTCATTTAAAAAATGTTATGTCAAAAAAGATCACTGTAAATAAGCTTCTTCTTACGCAATCTACATGAAGTATTAGGTTTCTATGGTCAGGTTTTGATAGGGATGGCTTCTGTAAGGAGCTGGTAGAAGCTTCCCTCATGTTTGGTAGAGTCAGTGCCAGCTGGCTCCAGGATGGTTCTACTGCTGGGCAAGGCTGGGCCAATCAGTAAGGATAATAACATCTCATCAGTGATAACATATTTAAGAAAGGAAAAAAAAAAGTTTTGTGCAGATGAAAATTGCAGCCAGGGAAGAGAGGAGTGAGAACATGTAAATAACTCTGCAGACACCAAGGGCAGGGGAGAGGGAAGGCAGGGAGGTGCTCCAGGCTGAGGTAGCCCTGCAGCCCATGGTGCAGACCACAGTGGGGCAGCTGTGCCCCTGCAGCCCACGGAGGACCATTGGGGTGCAGAGACCCACCTGCAGCCCGTGGAGGAGACCCACACCAGAGTAGCTGGATGCCTGAAGGAGGCTGTGACCCTGTGGCAGGCTCATACTGGAGTAGGGTCCTGGGAGGGGTCTGCTGGCCCACAGAGAGAGGAGCCCACACTGGAGGAGGTTTTCCTGGTAGGACTTGTGGCCCTGTGGGGGACCCACATGGGAGCAGTCTGTGCCTGAAATAAACTGCGCCCTGTGGAAAAATGACCCACATAGCAGCAATTTGTGAAGAACTGTTGCCTGTGGGATGGACTCACACTGGAAAGGTTTGTGAAGGACTGTCCTTCATGGGAGGGACCCCACAGGGAGCAGGGGAAGGACTCCTCTCCCTGAGCAATGGCAGAAACAACAACTGGCACACCTCCTTATGCCAATGTGGGGGAGGAGGCAGAACTTCAGAAGAAGGAGGGGTGGAGGGAAAAGTGGTTTTAAGATTTATTTTACTTCTCATTATCCTGCTCTGATTTTGTCAGTAATAAATTTATTTAATATCCCCACTTTGAGTCTGTTTTGCCTGTGACAGGGATCAGTAAGTGATCTCTCCCGGTCCTTATCTCAACTCATGGATTTTATGCTATATTTTTTCTCCCCTATCCAATTGCAGAGGGGAGTGAGAGAGTGGCTTTGCTGGGTACCTAGTGTCCAGCCAAGGTCAACCCAATATAGTGGTGTAAGTCTGTGGCTGGAAGCATTTTATAAAATATTTTTCACCCCTAGTTACAACCCACATGTCAGAATACAAGAAGAGTTTTCTGTCCTTCTCTTAAAAAAACTCTGTTCAGGCAGTGTGAATGGAGTTCCAGTGCTCATCGAACCTCTTTTGAAAAGGAAACTTTTAGCTAGTAATAGGACTTAGGGCTTTTCGTTTTCTTACTGAGGATGTACAACACTTAGAATACACTTAGCAAAGGAATAATCTAGTTAAATAAATAAATAGACCCTAGTTCAGAGTTGTGTCGTTAAGAGATCATTATTAAATCTGACACTGTGTTATGTGGTAATTATTTGTACAGAAATAAACACTTTTTTACTTTTTTGATATGAATAAAAGCTGGAGGCCACAGTGTTTTAAATAGTTCAAAATAAAATAATAAAAAAGAATATTTAATTATTATTTCATTAATTCTATGAAATTCAATCTTTCAGAGCATTGTGGTATAGAAGAGATTAAAGGAAGAACATGGTAATTGTTCCAAAGAGCAAAACAACTACAAACAACCTGCTCATGGAGTGTATTTTTACACTTGAGAAAAAGGATAGAAAAAAGCAGCAAAACCTGGTTTGTGATATGGGGGCGGAGGGAGGGGGTATTTTTGTTTTTTTATCCGTGTCAAGCAGATTGTTAACCAAGAGTCATTTTCCAGGATGGTTTTCACCCCTCTACTTCGTATTTTCAAAACCCCTGAGTAATCGATTCCTTCCAAAGAAATATTCCTTTCAAATGACTGATGAATGGAGGCATCCATCAGCTTCTAAGTAATTGACAACTGGACATTTTAGCAGAAGCAATGCATAAAGCAGCATTATAGAAGAGCTGACCAGCTTAGTAGTTTGTGCCACCAGTGATAATTAGATGTTACAGCTCAGTGGTGTGCTGAATTGCTCGACTCCAACAGGTATTTCACCAATGCAATAATTCCAGATGCATATGTCCAAATCATTGTCTGCATGTGTCCAAATCATTGTCTGCACGTGTCCCTCCAGAAAGGAGCAGTGCCAGAAATAAACTAGAGAAGAGCCAATAGAATAAACTCAAGAGATTAGGAGTCATTTGCATTTTAGGTGGATTGCCACAGAAACAATTTTTTCTAAATTCTTGCTACTTGCAGTGCTCTTCTCAAAAATGTGGGGAGAGTGGTCTTGTCTTTCAGCAAAAAACACAGCATGATTTTTCTTGAAATGTGGTATATACTAAACTATAAACTGACTGTATATTTATGTCTGTTGGATAAAAATTTTTATGTCGCATGTGAAGGAAGAGTAATTTTGAGTGTGAGCTACCTTATTATGTCAGTTAAAGAACTAAGAGTGGAGGTATATCAAGATTGTAAGAGCTAACCATACAGTCTCTATCTGACCAAGAGTGAATATTCAGATGATTATCTCTCAAGTATGCAAATTAATCCATTGTCTTATTCCTTTTTTTCACAGTAAGAACTTGCAAGACATGTTTTGCCCTTGGTGAACCCATGTTGTCTGTTTCTCATCACACACTTGTTTTCCATGTGCCTTACCTTGCATCTGGAAGGGTCTGTTCTATGATGTTCCCAGGCATGGAGGTGAGGCTGACTAACCAGTAGTTCTCAAGGTCTCCTTTTATACCCTTTTTCCAGGCACTAGGAATTTTTCTGATTGCTATGACTTGTCAAATATAATGCAATGTTCTTCATTTCTAAATTTCTGATGTTCCTTCTGGGTGTCAGTATTGGAAATCGAAAGGTAATTTTGTACTGGTTCTTCACAGGGAGGGAACTTGTCAGCATAACTTGTAGATAGAGTGCCCCTCACGTCCAAGTTTACTCCTATGGCAGTAGGTAGCTGTGTAAATGCTCTACACTGTAAGCCTGTACTTCATCTCCCTGCAAAGCAGCTACATAGTCATAGGAATAGGTGGGTTGTAAAGCTATTTTTTTCCATTTTTTGTTGAAGTATGGATAGGTAAAGCCAACAGGACTAAGACAAACAACTTACTGTTAAAATTAATATTTCAATGATTCAGGATAAGATTTATCTTGTCTTTTTAGTTGACCGAGGCAAGTGAGCTGTCACCTGAATCACAATTTTTTTCTTATTTTCTCATTTGGATGACCCAATAGCAAGTGAAGAGATAAAGAAAAGATTTGATGGTACAGTTTCATTTTCTTGCAAATACACAACATCAAGGCTAAAAAAATATTTTAAAAGAAGGTCAGAAAAGTTTCAGTTTCTCAGAGTTCAAAATATGTTGTGAATGTTACTTTTCCATTTTTCAGCATATTCTTCTCCTTAATAGGCCCCTTTGGAATAGCTTAGATCTCCAGGTTAAAAGTTTCATGGAAATGTAGGATTTTTGCTTATTTTTTTCTGGAACTGCAGTTCAAGGTTCAGTTAGACTCTTGAGGGATGACTAGCTACTTCAGTTCCTTCAAGTGGGCTTGCCTTTGTGCCATGTTTTATGTTGAAAATAATTTCAGGCGGAACTTGTGAGTCTATGACATTTTTAACAGAAAAGTTACTTGGAATTCTACTTCCAAGAAAAATGTCACCACTGTCCCACAGAACATTTTCCGTATCCAGAAAGGTACACCTTAAATTAAAGAGCAACAAAACAATAAACCTCAAAAATATTTTCCTTCCCTTTACTGTCATACTTTTGAATTTATTTGTTTTAATATATTTATTAGTGCTCAAGATTCAGAACTCATATGTTTGTATAGTTACTAAGCTCAAAAGGGGTTCAGTTGCAAAGTCATACCCCATTTCTTGTAAAACTTTAGAATAATGCTAATAATAGATAAGAAAAGTGCTTGTTGCTAATGTTGCATGGTTTTGGTTTTATTTTTTTCCTAAAGAACATAGACATCAGTCTTCCTGCTTTGCAAACACAGATACTTGCAAAGGATACCTGTTATGGTGACAGGTACTCAGTAGCAAATGGAACCCTCCCCACTTTTGAAGTTTAGTTTATGCTTTCAATCTGGACCTTTCCCATGGATGAATTTCTTCATTTGTCATATGGTAATGAAACAGTTCAAAGCACTTAGACAAAATTTCCAGAAGTGGAACTAAGGCGTGTGTACTTACTAAACTAATAACTGATTTCAGGCAAAAACAAAGTGTGGAAGGCTTTAACACAAGTTTAAAGAGCAGGTCTACCAGTCAAGAATAAAAGCCTAGTCACAAGTAAGGTCCTGACCTACTACAGAAAAGCACAAGCTATCTCAAACTAATTTTTTTTTTGTTGCAGTGATAGTTGCCCATATTTATGTTATCTGTCTTGCCAGTTGTTATGTCTTCCCAGTAGGCCCATTATGAATGCAGATTATGTGAAAGAAAACACGGAAATCAGTGGGTTGCAAGAAACTGGAATTTTTCTTTGTCATGGACACTAGCCTGCAGCTGTCTGAATACCAAGAAATTTATCCAAAACTGTTAATGCAAAAATGAATTTCCTTTGGTTGTTTCCTTTTACTATGAGACTGAGCATGATTGAGATTTACCTGTGGGCATGTGCAACAAAGATTAGACTAAAGAAAGACTGGCAAATAGTCTGGCGAGACTAGTAAAATGCATACCACAATGTAGTAGAATTGCTGTATTTTTCTGAGGGATTCCTTGAACCTTTTGCCAAGCTGGAGATATAGGAGCATTCAAGTGGTAAAGTCGTTTGGAGAGGAATACACACCTTTTATTAAAATTCTGCATTGGTTATCATTGCACATGAATTTTCTAGAAATGTTAATGCAGGTATGTATTTTGCAATTTAACATAAAAATTCATTTTAAACACAGTAATTTGGAAGGGAAGTCAGTATTTTTGACAACAGAAACTTAACTGATGAATTTACTCCTTACCTTGCCTTGCCTTGCCTTTCGTTCCCAAACCTTTCCTTCCCAAACCTTCCCAAATTTTCCCGAACCTTCCCAAACAGTCCCTTCCCAAACCTTCCTCCTTCCTTCTCTCCTTCCCTTCTTCATTCCTTGCTTGCTTGCTTGCTTCCTTCCTTCCTTCTCTCCCTCCCTCCTTCCCTTCCTTCCTTCCTTCTTTCCTTCCCTCTTTCCCTCCCTCCTTCCCTCCCTTCTTTTCTTCCTTCCCTCCCTCCCTTTCTTCCTTCCTTCCTTCCTTCCTTTGTTCCTTCCTTCCTTCCTTCCCTGCACTGTTAGCAGTGAACATGAGGCCTGGAGAGTAGGAAAGGGAGAAGAAGAGAAAAAAAGTTCCACTAACATTGAAAATAACCAAATATTCAACCGTTCTTGTGAACTTCCTGCTCTGCTTGGAAATGGGGACAAGCTGTAAGGATGAAGAAAACAAAGGAATGGTGGTAAAAACCAATGATAAAAGTGAAACTTATAGGAAGAAGGAAGTGTATTCCTGAGTTGTAGATTTTTAAAATACTCACAGTTGAATGTGGTTCTTAAATAGTTCTGGACTGTGATCAGTGATATTTTTGATGACCACAGGGTGTCTTCTTTTCCAAATATGAGATCTGCAACAGAAAGCTGGAAAGCTACAGTTGATTGGTTTCAATTTCTCACAGGAAATTTTTCAACTACTAACTGAATAGAAATTGATTTTTTTACAGCTGTAAGATACTGGAGCCCTTTGACAAGACTCAACAAGTCCTTTGAAAAGTTAGGGCAAACAGAAAATTTAGGATGTTCCAGAAAGCAGAACTGAAACAGGGAGCAAAGTGGGCATGCAGATATGACATGAAGCTGGTGAACTCTAGTTGATTTTGGGTTGACAACAATAGGCAAACTGGAAGGGAAAGAAGCCTTCAGCAGCTGTGCAGAAGTATTAGACCTTCTGTGCCATTACTTACACAAGGTAATTCTCAGTCTTCTGTGGAGAATACAACCAGTATTTATGACTTAGATCTTTTGTGGATCAGATGCTCCAGAAGTGCCTAAGATTAAATATAAAAGAGGAAGACTAGAGAAATATATGCACCTACATCAAAAGGTTCAGGACATTAGCAATTAAGAAACACATAGAGAGGGGAAACGTGATGGGGGCTACAAACCCTTCTACAGTCAAAGCTGCAAAGAGTTTTGGAACTAAATATGGGATTACTCTTCCCAGCAAGTGATCCTCCTCTGAAGCCTTGGTGGTTGTGAAGGTGGCATCAACACTAATTCCTTTTGAAATTTTCTTATGTCATGTTGTACGAAGTCACAAATTGGCAAAGACTACCGCTAGTCTCTTGGAGAAGCAGCCTGAGCCCCCATCTAGTTTTTCCCATTCCATAGAACTGAAAAAAAGCAGACAAGACAAAGACAAATAATGAAGTACATAGGGCAGCATCTAGTTAAGGTCTATCATTTTGTGGGCTTAGCAGTTAGATTAGGTGCACAGCTTTTTCAGATGAATTTTTACCTCTTCATCTTTGGCTCGTACAGATTTGAGTCCTTTGCCGTAGGTTTTGTTCTGATCGTAGGGGGACAACAGAGCAATTTCAGAAAGTTTATGGTGATGGCACATGTGCATATCAAAGATGTCATCACAGAAGCATTATCTATAATTGTATCCTGCAAATAGAAAAATTAGAAGAATCAGGTTACTGGTTGGTAAACACAGAAAATGTAGTTATATGACAATGAAGTTTGTCTCCCACAGCATACTCCTGGAAAATCTGGCAGCCCAAGGCTTGGGCAGGGGCACTCTGTGCTGGGTTAAGAACTGTCTGATGGCTGGGCCCAGAGAGTGGTGGTGAATGGGGTTGCATCCAGCTGGTGTCCGATTACTAGTTGTGTCCCTCAGGGATCAGTGTTTGCAGATGACACCAAGCTGGGAGGCAGCGTCAATCTGCTAGAGGGTAGGAGGGCTCTGAAGAGGAACCTGGACAGGCTGGATAAGTGGGCAGAATCCAGTGGTATGATGTTTAACAAGACCAAGTGCC
>VXAY01000250.1:191674-211408 GCA_013399855.1 Oxyruncus cristatus | reverse complement strand
AAAAAAAAAAAAGGAATCTATAGTTAATAAATGTAAAACTCAGTCATTTCATAAAAGAATATCTCCAATTCCTCCAAGGAAAATATACTGCAGGGAGGTTTCATTTCAGTCTATGTACAAGTACCTAAAGTACACAGAGGTCACAGGAAAAGGCAAATATACACCAGCTGGAATCACAGGGAATGGTGCTGTGAAGCATGCTTGTTGTTTTGTCATCACTTCTTGATGAATGCGGACTGTGTGTACTTGAGATGTCTCTGCAGGAGTCTAATAATATTTCAGTCAGTAGGATATCAATGGTAGAGAAGATTACAACATTTAAACTAAAACACTTGAGTTTCCTTTAGTGTCTATGCTAAACTATGCAGGTAATGTTTGAAATCACAGTACAGGAATAGCATTAAACATCCATTTCATATATGCCCAATGAAAGGAAAAATGGAATCTTTTGCAGAGATCTAGCAGATAATGCAAGCTCCCCTTCAGCTTTCAAATGAAGAAATAGGTGCAGCCTAGAGGACATTATTCCTTGGAAGCTGTGTCCTTGACAGCTTACATACTAGCATCTATCACTTGGATACCTGCCGTCAAGGACTGGCAGGCATAGAAAGGAAGATGTTGAAATAGCTTTTGACGCTTCTGGCAAGTATGAAAATATTTTGGTTTAACTCAACTGAGCTGTTCAGAAGCATTCACAGTGCAGATAATGCTGACAGTACAAGTACTTGGTACTATAATTATAATTATAATACTTATAGATCTGGTTCCATAAAGCAAACTAGTGCTCAAGGAAAAGTGTTATTTAGGTGCCTTTGAGGTAGCTCTTTTCTGAATGCCATTATCTCACATGTATAGACTTCATAGAATTACAGAATCATTTCAGTTGGAAAAGACCTCTAAGATCACCAAGTCCAACCTTTGACCAATTGCCACTTTGTCAACTAGACCATAGCACTAAATGTCGTGTCCAGTCATTTCTTGAACACCTCCATGGATGGTGACTCCACTCTACCACTTAACCTGAGCTGCCTGTTGCAATGCCTAAAGCCCCTTTCAGTGAAAAAAACTCTTTCTGAGAGACTCCGGAGAGAGAAAGCAGTATTTCTCAGTTCTTCATGTCTGTAGACTTAGTTTGATGTGAGAAATCATTTAATTTCTTATGCTGCACCCCAGATCCTATTAGTCTAGACAGATATTAAAATGCCTTAGTAAATTACTGTCTGTAATCTACAGGATCGGAATTTACCCAGTGTTAGACAACATCACAGCAACATTGTATTAATTGCCCTAATTCAAATCCCCAGAGATTTCATGAAATTTTTTTTTTTTCTTTCGTGTATAACTTTAATGTTCAATGCCTCTTAATAGTGTAATCAGTAGACAATATTAGGCAGGAATATTGTTCTTATAAACCATACTACATACATGTAACATCTTTGCTGGGTTTTTTTGGTGTGGTGGGTTTTTTTTTTGTTTTGGTTTGGTTTTTTTTTTGTTTTTTTTGTTTTTTTTTTACATTGTGTTTTCAGTGTATTTGTCAGAACTTTCTATGGAGAAATTTTGAGTTACAGAGAAATTTGATGACTGTTTTGTTGGCAGTTCATTTAAGCTCTTTGATGGTGACATTTCAGGTCGAATGGACACAAAAAGTTCATTTAGTCTAGGTACAAGTTCTGTTAGAAAAAAATCTCAAGTACAGAAGTGCTTCTTCAAACTCGCTAAAAGTTTTACATTTGCTCAGTGGATTGTGATTAAAAAATTTGATATAAATCTATGGTTTTTTTCAGCTGAAGATGGTGTTTTGAATATATATATGTGGCTCTCAGTATTGCAGCACCTGAGAAACAAGATAGAGCATCTGGTTTCTATGATTTGTTTATTCAGTCTGTTCAATGATTATGTCTTGCTGTTCAATGTAAATGTGAAATTCATTACTCTAATCCCATACAATTACTAGACTCTCTTTAAATGAAGCAAACTTTATTCTCCTGTTAATGATCATTTGTGCAAGAGGTGGCAGAAGTCACAGTAAAATATGTTCTGGAGACTTCTAATCTTTATTTATCTCATTGCAGAAGTAATCTTTTGGGAGACCTACTCCAGAAGTAGAAGCAGGTGCAGTTAATAGTTCCTTCCAGTATTTTGAAACGGATTGATTTTGTAAAAAAAAAAGCTGCATGTCTCTAATCTTTCAACTGCCACAGGGTACTACTACCAGGAGAAACTAAAATTGTTGCCCACGTTGCTCAATTTGCCAGTGGTGACTAAGGCTGTATCACCAACTGGAAAAGTTTTAAACTGCATTTTCTACTTGTCTCACAGAAAAGTCAGCTTCAAAAAAATCCTGCTTCATCAGAATAACTGTTAATCAAAATAGATGGGGAAAAAAATCTGACAACACTACACAACCTTCACAGTCTGCATTTGACAGTTCCTCTATGTTGACCATTTTCTACACACTATTTCTTGCATTCACAGTGTATAGCTACAAATATTCAGTAGGAAAAAAAACAGATTAGGATTTGGAGAAACTAAGATCAAATGTTTCATATGGAAGTATTTATAGTATTAGCAGGAATACAAAATCCCCTCTTGAATAACTCCTTCCTTTTCAGCACACTTCTGCAATCTGCTGCACACAGCCTCTTGTAAGGCAAGGAAATTTGGGTAACAATCTCTTTCAGTCTTCAGGTGCTCACAGGTATATTCTTATATGGTATTTAAAGACCTTTAAAAATATTCTCATACTGTGTTCCCTTGGGAAATATTGCTGTATACATCAGGAACCTGAGGCAATTGACCCAACTTGTACACTGATAAAAACTCTAAAATTTTTCAGGGTTTTGTTTCATTGTTTTCATTTTAAATAATTTTTGAGGACAGAGTGGAAATCTTTTGTGACAACTTTCTCTGTTGGGCTTGAAAAATTAAAACTTTAATTCTGACCAGCCAAAAGAGTACAATAAAGCCAAGACTGTGGAACTCAGGTTGCATGTTTCAAGGACATTTCCTAATTACTAGGGGACATACTATGAGTCTGAAAGCAATAAAAGTAAATAAAACAAAACAAACATGATATGCTTGCAGAGAAAGCTGGAGAAGGTAGAGGAAACAAACACATTTTTGAAGAAGGGAATGACACTTGGGGGCAGAATTATAAGGAAGAATGTGCTCTCAGTGCAGAGATATCTCAGTGCAGATATGAAGGTATAGACCTGATAAGCTTCTCACTAGCACAGACTCCCAGGGCAATAGCTGTATCTGACATAGGTCCTTTGAATACAGGGGGAAAAAAAAGAAAAATAAGAGAAAAAAGATTAAAAAAGGTAGCAAGAGGACTCAGGGTGGATACTCAGGAGCAAATCAACTTTTTGCAGTTGAATAGAGAGCTGAGGAATTAGAAAACAAGACTGCTATGGCTCACTGCCAGACCACAAAAGCCTTGGGACCTAAAAGCAACTCTAGTTGATGGGCACTCAGTAGTAAGAGACCACAAGTGTCTCTTTTAGACATATTCAGCTCCAGTTAAGAGGCAATTAGGTTAATTAATTAGGTTAAATAATTGCCTTCTACTTGGCAAGGTTTTCAGAACAATAAGAAATTGCTCAATTTAATTCAGAACAGTTACGTAATTTCCCAAGTTCTACAAAATCTTGGGGCTCACCTCATTCAATTTTATGGATGATCCCTAGTGATCCTCCTAGCTACCTCTAAAATGCGTCCACAAACCTTTCAGTACAATATTTTAGTTTTCTTCCTTTACTCGTCTTCTTTCGCCAGCCCTCTGAGGCCATATGTAGGACTTTTAAACAGAATTCTGCAATGGTCTATGATCAGTCAGGTCTAGAAATAAGTTTACTTAAATGTTTTACTGTTTTGTAGAGAAATATTTACCTGACAAATTCTGGATTGAACTGCATATATTTAGTCTTCTCTTAATTTTGTTACAATTTCACCAGACTTATATGTGCATCATTTAAAACTTTCCCTCATCATTCTTTCTGTGATGTTAGTTTTTCTAGAACTAAATATGTTGAGATTCAACAGACAGTTTAAATTAATTATGTATTTTTATCAATGTAATTCTGCATGTCCCATGGACAAAAATTATGCTGAAAATAAATGGGAAGCTTGGGCTTTTGCAAAAGGGAAATAGTAACATCAAGTAAAATAGAAGTGAAGAGTGGATGAATCTTGGATTCTGCCAGCTTCATCAGAAATATTTACCAGGAGTGGGAAGAAGAACTGGTGCATCTCTATTTACACCTATTTTGCTGTGCAAAATATCTTTTCTGTTTCTGAGCAACATGACATTGTCACCATTCTCTCTCCTGTTCACCTCTGTGACTATCCAATATGGAAATTCATTAAACCTAACTCTCAACAGAGGTAGAGGACTTCTTGACAGTGAAACCATAAACTTTTGCAGACTAACACGTCCACAACGAAGAGAGGTGAAGTGAGATACAAGATGCTTCTTCAAACTTTGATAATTATCAACAATTTACGTCTTATTTGGATCTGGTCCTTGATCACTGCGGGGAACTCTATTCTACTTCTTAATATTTATCACATTTTATCAGTCCAAGAAATCCCTTTATCTTCCATTGTCACTACAGAACCCAGCATGCATGCAAAGTTATGCCTAAAATATGAGTTTCAATATAAAGACTTTTATGCATACACACACACATACATATTTGAAATGACAGAAACATTCCTCTTTCTCCACCAACTCTTTCTAAGGGATATTAGTCAGACACTATCATAGCAGAGAACAAGCTCCATCCTGCAGTATCTGTCATTTAAGGCGGTTTGACAGTTTGTAGGTTTGCTTGGTTTTTCTGATCAAATCAGCCTGGTATGCAATGTCAAACATTTGGTGTAAGTTTGATAGACCTACAAGATGTGTGGTAGATGGGCTTTGTAACATAGCTATGCTACAGTGTGTAATTTTATTTTTAGATCTATGACTAAGTTTCACAAAATATTTCATAACTCTCGTCAGTCTATACATGCTTTCTCAGAAGTACTAGACTAAATTTCCCATGCTGTCTTCTGAAGAAGTCCAATAATTGTACCAACAGCTTCCAACTTTGCATTTATTCAGTTAGCTAAAAACTGCATGCAGATCACTAACTGTGAATATATTCAGAGAGCTATAAACTAGGTGCAAATTTTAATCATTTTCAAATTTGTTCCTCTTCCATGAGAAGAATATGAGAAAATGAAGTTTCTAATATAGGTTTAGTTAATTTCCTCTCCACATAATAAGCATATGTGTGTGTGTGTATATATATATATATATATATACACACACACACACACATGCATGCATACATACATACATACAGAGAACTTCACTAAGGAATTCTACTTTAGGTGGATTCCTAGTCCAGTCTGTGGACTCATTGCCTTTGTTTCTCAGGTTTGTAGCAGTGTACCTGAATGGCAGATCGAAGATCTGAAAGACACTGTTTTCCGTTAATATTTCTGAAAATCACTTTTTTTTTTTTTTAACACAGCTATTCTCCCCAGAATTGGTCCTTGTAGATGTCTATATGATTCATATTCTAAAATATGTTACCTTGTTTCCCCCTGCAATGTAGTGAGAGCACAGTGCTTCCTTGTCCCCTAAAATAGAAAACAATTTCAAGTTTTGAATCTATTTTTCCTAAATCCTACCTAACTTCTTCATTTTCAATCTAATGTCCTATGTTGTCTGCTAAGTGGATATTATAAAAACTAACAGCAGTAGTCTACAAAAACACAATGTCCTTTCTAATCTTTATAAAAGTTCTCAAGATTTCTTTTGAAGTTTAGGATTTGGAAACTTATGGTTGAAAATCTTGAGATATGGGATCTGCAACAAAAATGAACCTTTAGCTCCTATTGCCATTTTTGCTTCATGGAAAGACAGTAGTCTTACAAAGTGTTTTTAAGAGCACTTTCTCAAATACTGTGAATATGAACTAACTTTACGTGACTATTAAGAACCATGAGATTGGCATGTTTTTTCCTCTTATTTTCTAGATCTTGGAGAACTATGTGCTATACGCTTTAGGAGCAGAATTCCTGCCTCCTTCCCAAGATAGATACGTAGGCGTAACTGCTGCTCTCTAAGTCTCATTTATTCATAAAAGACAACGGTCAACACGAGATTACCACTTAAAAGAGAAAAAAAAAAAAAAAAAGCAGAAGCTTCTTCTTTCTCTTTCTTCCTTTCTTTCTTTCTTCCTTTCTTTCTTTCTTTCTTTCTTCCTTTCTTTCTTTCTTTCTTTCTTTCTTTCTTTCTTTCTTTCTTTCTTTCTTTCTTTCTTTCTTTCTTTCTTTCTTTCTTTCTTTCTTTCTTTCTTTCTTTCTTTTCTTTCTTCAATACTGTATTTCAAACTTCTGGTCTGGAAGAATTTAAGTTAATCCTCTAGGAGTCCTTAAGAAACACAGATTGTTAGTGCTTTCTGTGTCTTCTCATTTAGGCAGTAGATATCTTCACTTATATTAAAGACAAAATATTCTGGCACTTGGAAGGGAAATTAACTGTCCAAACTCACCTGTCTAGGACAAAGCTAGGAAGATGAAGATGAACCTAATTATTTTACACTAGATTTGCCTCCCATTTTACTATTCAGCCATTAACATAAAATACTAATTCTAATACATGCTGAGAATAAAATAAAATGTTACATAGTCACCTAGTTAGTAACTTGCATGTATTTTAAGGCATGTGTAACAGCCTGCCCTCTACCCCCACTCTAATAAGTAGCATTCATTTTTGGTAAGGCAACTGCTAGAGCACTTTGTTGTATCAGTTGTACAATGAGAACCAAACATAATAATATGACAATTTTGACACAATGTGAATTGATTTCTCAATATTTCAAGACCAAAAAAGATAACAGGTGACCTCATGGAAAGTTTGATACAAAAATGAAAAAAGAATGTTAGTATTTTGTTAAAATTGGAAGCATGGGAAAATTAGATGCTTGTGTAATTCTGTGCACTACAATAGCAACTTTCTGTTGTGGTTTTATGCTGCTGCAGTGCCCTCTGTCTTCTAATGTCTCATATACATTTAGTTATCCCATGAGGTACAGTATTTTTTTTCTTCAGAATCAGGACAGCTTTGGCTAAATTTCTGTTCTTCAAAGTAAATTTTTTACCAATTCATAATCATTTATGAACTGTTCCCATAAACTGGGATTCCTTTCCTATCTTCTTTCATAAATTCATGAAGTATTTAAGCCATTTTTTTTCCATGAGGCTACTGGTGAGCTTCTACTATTCATACTATCATAGCCTAAATGTACCCATATCAGCAAACGAGAAAAGTTTTACAGAGTGGAAAAGAAATTTCATTGAGAGTGTTAAATTAAACACTACCAGAATCTTTATTAAGATAGCCAAAGGGTCAGTTCAGTTGATAACTACAATAATGTTCAGGGGTGTTATTACACTAATTATCACTTAATAATTAATACTGTTACCATAGATCGAGAGAGCTTTATGTTGTTCAGTATACTTCCGAGAAATATCTACCCCATTGGCCCAAATCACAAACAATGTTCTGAGGATTTGAAATTCTGGTCTCAGTTATCCTGTCTGTAAGAGCTTGATAAAATAATTATTGAAAATATAGAGCACCAGGATAGATAAATTATTTGAGGCAAGAGCCTGATTTAAGTGTAGGAGAGGGGTCCCCTGTTATATACGGAAAGGAAAAGGTTAGAAAAGGCAGTGCTGAAAATACTTCAAAATGGCAACTTTCTAAAAATACCTATGCACTTTGCTTTTTCATAAACTGTGAGCTTTGAATTCTCTTAAAAAAAACATATGGTCCACTTTTGCTTTAGAAGACTCTGTTACTGTGTCAAAATTCTGCATGCTGTTTTGTGTAAACCCTGTGCTTTTGTATGTAACACATACAGGTGATATATACAACATGACACCAGTTATTATGCTCCTTTTTTTTTAATGGGAATTCATTCCTTTTTTCCTCCACCCTTTTGACTCTCATTTCCTCAGTATCGCAGTTTCACCCAAGAGAGCTCTAAATGATGCATGGCTAGAACAAAGGCAAGGGAATCTAGGGCACTGCCGTAAGACTCAAAAGCCTTAGTTTCTTCTGTAGCATGTAACAATGCAGAGTATTAAACATTTACATATCTGTTTGTCATCTGAATTGCTTATCTTGTACTTTTTTAAAAATAACCCTTTTTATTTTACTGTAGCATACAGTCTGCTCTTAGCAGGAAAGAAATGCAGAAGAAATGTCTCCAGCCCCAGACAATCTTTTTGCTACAGAGCAGTAATGTGTATACATTAAAAACAAGGAAGAGAAAACTATACCAAGAAAAGTGAAAAAATGTAAGTACAGCTGACACCTTTTTCTTCTTTCTCCTTCTCCAAAATCTCTTTATACAGGATTATTTGAAAGAATTGTGTAGACAGAAGAAAATAGCATAAAATTTGAGAATTTCTATGGCTCAGTTTAAATGATCTTCTACAGAATTTTCTGTTTCCTGGAGCATTTATTTTTAGCAGCATTAAAGAATGCTCATTGTGCAACATGCCAAACAATAGAAAAACATCTCTCTAGCAGTGTTGTTCCATTTTCCCATATGTCTCCAAGACATAAGGTGACAAGTGAAAATTTGAAAACCAGTGTCAAAATGCCTTGTGACAAGATATTTTCAGTGTTGTCCCAGCAGAACTAACAAGACAAATAAAGGTACACTGGACCACCTATTTGGTTGGCATATCTCTCCTGCCATGACAGAGGAGGTGGCAATGGTGATTTACTGCATGGTTTTCTTACCTGTGTGATAGTAATGAAATAATGGCATCACACAGTACAGTGTGATGCTGTGCTGAGACAGGCAGTTAGTTACTTTGGAGTAGTTAGTAGCTGGAACCTGTCTGTCAGGGAGTCTGGGATGCTTTCTTATCAAATATGGATACTACACAGGACAGGATTTTTTTTCAGCAGTTTGCATTTAATTGCACACAACCTTTTCTCTACAGTACAAGTATTAATCTGTGCTATGGAATTAAAAGTTGTGTTACTATAAAATTAACTCTCTCTTAGATGCAACCTTTAGATTCCCTCTGATTCCATCACCTCCAGGTGTATTGTAGAGCAAAAAAGGCCAGCACAATGAGAATGTCTTCCAGATCCACCACAGCTTAGGGAAATTGATTTAAGTCCATTCATTCAATTTAAACTGTTAGTCTAAAATCCAAGGAAGAAAAACAAAAGCAATAGAGCCATTTGAGAAGCTGACAATGATTGGACCTGAACGGAGAAATATTAGAGTACATGGTCAGTAGCTACTAATGAATGAAAGATCATTAACATGATGCAGTTCCAACATCCCTACCTGGATTTTAAAATTTCAAGGACTCCATAAGACTTTATTTCCCTTTGACTATAAAAAGATATCACGTCAAAAGGGTCACACTGAATAGTTAATTTTAGATATTGAAGTTATACCTAAAATACTCTATTGTGCCTAGATTTTCTTTCTGGTCAGTCTCTCCAGAAAAAACAAAACAAAACAAAACAAAACAAAAACAAAAACAAAACAACAACCAAAAAAAAAAACACAAAACAAAACAAAAAAAACAAACAAAACAAACAAAAAAACAAAAACAAACAAACAAAAAAAACCCAAAAACAAACAACTCAAAGAAGTTGAACAAAAATGTGGCAAAATGTCTCACATGATTGTGCAGAATATGTATATTTCCAGGTATTAAGAGCATTCCTGTTCAAATATGGTAATATTTTGATTAACTATAACCAAACAAAATCACAATTGTGCTGAGATTAAAGAAAAATATAACCTCCTCTTAAAATAAAGTTTGTTTACGAACAGCAAGGTTTACTGCAATATCCCTTTAATAAAACCACTGCAACTTCACTAGCTTTTCTTGTGTTGTTTCCTCATCCAGATGCAATAACAGAGAAGCCAAGTACTTGTGAGAAAAAAAAATATTCAAGGTAATTTTTGTTTTTCTTACAGTGTTTGCTACTACTTTACTCTAAAGAAAGGCCAAATACTGTCTTTTTTTCCCCCTTAAAAAAAGATCGTCTAGCCATAAACACCCCATTTGCTTTCACTTTACAGGAATGTGAAAGAACTCATAATCAAACTGAAAATGCAATTTAATTGAAGCATATACCAGACTTTTTTCTCTTAAATTACACGGGTACGCTTTTTTAAATATAATGCCCTTTCAGAAGAAAGTGTTGAAGTTCAGTCTCTAGATAAGTCCACTGTTAACCCTCTGTTTTCCTGCGCTGCTAAATGGAAAAAGAGTGTATTTTTTACTCAGACGTGAGTAAATATCTGCATTGAAATGGAGTATATTTAAAACTGTTTATAAAACAGAGCTCAGGGATACTGGCTTCTTTGAGTGCCAGGAAATAGAGGTACTTTATTTTATAGAGGTCATTTGTGCTACTTGGATATGAGGCAAGCAAGTTAAAAATTAGAACTGCACAGGAATGAAGGCTAAAAGAATATAAATGCTAACTCAAAAACAGTTAACCTGAAAGTCTCATCAAAGTGTAACTGGCTGTTCAAAATTTTATTATTACAACCAAAAAAAACAAAACAAAACAAAACCAACAAACAAAAAAAACCCACCAAGTTACAGAGAACCTGAAGTGGTGAGCTACAGGAAATCCATAATTGCTTAGGTCCTCACTGAATTATGGTTATATAATAAAACCAGAAAATATCCTTAGATGTGTAATTTCTTGTCAACAATACGGAATGAATCAGAACTGAATGAAGATAGTCACCTTGCAGACCATGTCTATGGGTACAGGGCACTTTACATGGTAACACTTCATATTCACCAGTAGGTAATGACAAGTGAATACAAAGACTGATTGTGCTGGTCTGAGAACAGTAAATTGCTAGAGTCAAGACAAATACCTCAAAAAAAGTGGATTTTTCATGTCTTTTAAGGAAAGGTACTGTGATAGAGTAGAGAAGATGAATGAAGTAACAGATTTCAGTAGAAAGCATGACATGGACAAACTGACAAGGAAAGAATGGTATTTCAGTGGCTGATTTGTCTTTATCTGTTGTACATAGTTAAGAATGGTGCCATCAGGATGCAGAGGTCATATGACTACCAGGTCTTGAACTCCAACCAGTTTTGGATTTTCTCATTTCAGAAATCGAAGTTTCAATCCAAATATTTTCAAAATAAATTTATTTTGATGTAACAGAGTTGTATTATGAAGGTCAGACTCTTGGAATAAGGAAACCAAAAAGAAACAAATATCAGAAGAATTTCAACCTCTGTTATTAAATGTTACATTTTTACTTTCTCCATCTGATGATGTTTCATTTTAAATGTTTTTGCTAATTTTTTGCTAACTGAAAGAGTAAAAAGCAGTAAGTTTAGTTCATGGGGTTTTTTCCCATTTTGTCAAAAAAGACTGTGTCAAATCATCTGGAAAGAGCTTTCAGTTTGTCCAACACAAAAAAAAAAAAGATGAAATTATTATACAGCTTTATTCTTCATGAATTCAAAGTCTATTCTGACATCAGGCTGTACTTTGAACCTGTTGAGAGTTATAATTGCAAAATAATTAATACAGGCATATGTAAGAAACTATCTTCTACCAGCAACTGACAAAATAGCTCAGTGTATGAAACTCAGTCTCAACAAAGATATGAAAATGAAGGCAATAAGGCCTTTAGTGAAATGAATTGAGATACACTGCAGTGGTTTGTTCCAGGTGGTTTTGTTTTGGTTATTAATTTTGTTTCTTTTTCTCTCTAAAAGCTTTTTTCTTTTCTTTTTCCGAAAGATATCATTGCTACAGTCCTTGAGGGTTTTGAGTCAAGGTCATAGACTGTCAGGAAGAAGTGGAGAAGAGACAAAGGTGAGTGGAACTTTATGCATCAGTGTGGTCAAACCATTTATGGAAGCAGAGGACCATAAGCATTTGCAGAGTAACAAACAGACCTTCGTAGTCTGTTGCTGACATGTAGCAGCAATTCCACTAGTACCTGAATTTAGACAAAAACTCCTTTCTTCTTCCATAACTGTGATTCTCACAATCCTAATTTTCATTACCTAGATAAGCTTCTTTGATTTTATAGAGTACAGGAAATTTAAAAATATCTAATTCCTTATTTTATTTTAGAAAACTTTCAGTTTCTGCAATGCATTAAATCATCTGTTAATGTTTCACATAGGTAGTATTCAAGTCAATATTTATTGACCAGCTTTTGAATGCCCTTCCCACTTGCCATGTTTATTTCACTAGTAAAACTAATTTTATTATATGCTTGTTCATTGCTATTCACTATAACTAACTCCCATTTCCACAAAACTGTGTTGTTGCAAAACATTGACTCTAAAACCACACATCTTCCTTTTGTAAGATCCTGCTGGCTCCTATCAGTGCTAAAGTGCCATCATTTTTTTTCTTCTGTTAAGTTCCTTGTTACATTATTTTATACATAATTACAAATATAGAATTGTGTATTTTATTCATAAATAATAATTATATAATTAATGTAGATGGTCATATATGAGCACGTGTACTATTCTGTAGACTCTGAAACAGTAATTGATTCAATTATAATGAATTTCTGCTTGTTCTTTTATTCTGTGGTATGACTCACCAAAACAAAGAGAGAGGAATAAGCAGCAGAGGTTTTTCACCAGAGATAAATGTGGACAGTTGTGAACTAACACCACAAAACCCTTTCAGGCACCTAGAACTATTATTAGTAACTGAAGCACATATAGCTACTAATTACAACCAGATGGTTCTCTCTGCACCATGACAGGCAAACAGTGAATTATATATGAAGTTCAAGCAAGTCCAAGACAGCTGTAAAACAGTATTTTGAATCTGGTTTCAGGGCTGCATGCCTTTTTTTTTTTTTTTTTCCTATGCACCTCATTGCCTTAGTTGCCCAGTAAAAAAAGAAAACCAACATAATTGAGTCACTGAGTAATACTGCTTTCTTGCTCACAATTTCCCTCTCTAGCATTTTTGATTATGCAGCTTTAAAATGCCCCCAAATACTCCCTTGGGGTCTGGCTAGAAATTCTACAGTACTTTCATAAGTTTTATTTTATAGATATATATAGAATGTGACCAAAAAGACTAATGATTTTAACAAGCCAAATCCCAAGTCTGTTCTTCCCTCAGAATAGGCCCTGGGCCAGCCTCTGACTGCCATTGCTACTGGAGAAGAGAAGAAGATCGTAACGGTATTCTCTTCCTACACAGTTCTTCCCACGAGGCTCAGACAGAATTGCAGATCCAGTGTTAGGCAAGATCAGAAGCATGAGCTCAGTTCTGTGGGAACTAGTATGGGAAGTTATTTTAAGAAGGAAACAAAACCAGGGCATTACCTTTATGTCCACTTTATACTTTGTCCATTTAGGTTGCAAATTCAATTGGAGAAAACATCAGGCTATACATGTATCTACAATGTTCACTCCAACAGAACACTGAGCACTGTGACAGCCCTTAGAAAATACTATGAAGCCATTAGTAGTCATATATTCCCCACCTAAGTGACCTCTTGTATTCCCCTTTGCAGTTCTTCAGTCAGGATTCTCATCTGTCTACCCAACAGCCTTGAGAATGGAGCATTTTTTTATTTTACTGCATGGAGAGATGTAATCCTGAAGTGGTTTTGTGAAAAATGATTAATGTGCTGCAAATGTGGAGAAATCCTGCTTCTTGTAAGTGCAGGTAGAAGAGGAAAATTACCGTGGGTACAATGAATTCTCCTACTACTTGTGGGTTTAGGCAGAAACAAGTAGTCTATTACCATACTGACGGAGTCATCAGTACTTCAGGAAAAAAACTCCAAAGAAAATTGCTGAAAATAAATTAATGTCAACTCTAAAATATCATATCTTTTATTTCTCAGGGGTTTTTTTGAGGGGAGGTAGATTTTCTTAAGGTTTGGGAGGGGTGGAGGAGTGGTTGATTGTTGTGGGGTTCAATTTTTATTGTTTAATTCTTTGTTAGTGCAAATGAACTCTAAAAATTAAAGAAATTGATTCAGTTGAGTATTCCTGTTTTTTCTTCCACGCAATTAAAGGAGTCTGTTTACTTTCCTGCTCGGGGGAAAATGAAAAATAGAATCATGGAACTGTTATTCTGTCTCCATTACAAAAATATCTGGCATAGAAACATTGATGCAGGATATACAGATGGAAGATGCAGTGACTAATTCACCTAGCATCCCCTATCACTGGAAGCTAGAATGCCTGACTCTCACAAATAGCTTGTTTAAGGGAAAGAAGGCAGGGAACAAAGTTATGTACAGCTTGGTGCAGATCCTAGCAGGACATTCAGAGAAGGTTCTGAGCTAATGAGGGATAAAAGTGCTCCCAATCCCAGTAGGAAAGAAGAGAAAATTGTTAGACTACTGTGAGTGTACTCTTTCTGGGAGCAAACAGAATAATAGGAAAACCATGTGCACAATTATTCATGTGTGCAGCCTGCAAAAAAGCAAGATTTGTCTTTTTTTTTTTTTTCAGTACTCTCTCTGCCATCTCTCCATTTTTCGTTTTCCCCTATCTTTTATTGTTAAAAACTGAAGCCAAATCCTTATCTTCAGTGCTACTTGCAGAACAGAGCTGACTGCAGGCTTCTAGGACAAGCTTCTAGGACAATGAAAAGACAAACTGGCTGAGAGGACCTTTTTCTTTATTTAATAAACCAAATTGATTTCCAAACATTCTTGTTTGACCCTGCTGTAACAGAAGTGTTACAGAATTTGAAGGAAAAATCAATTTTCTGAAGTGACTGTTCTGAGAAAGACACCCACATTTTTTTTTCTTCTTCTTTTCTTCTTATGACAGGTTGGAAATATATAAATTCTGAATCAGATGAAGATCAACAACTTATGTCTATTTTCTCCCTCTCTAACAAAAATATCTATTCTCTTGATTTACAATTACTAGCAATTTTAAGTATATGGAGTTTAACCACTTCTCTATACACAGTCCTAGTCCCCAGCCAAGGGGAATGGAAGCTCTTAATTACAAAATCATTTGTCTCACGGAAGATAGAATATCATTCTCTTATAATTACAATAAAGAAAAGAACGGAAGTCTGAGCTGCTTATTAAGTTAGTATTTCTGGAAGATTGCACTAGGTCTATCCATGCAGATAGATCAACAGTTTTTTCAAATAATTATTAAAGCACTCCCCTCTTTTAATATTACCAAGAGATAATCACTGCACCTTTAACCATCATAATTTGCAATGCAAGGTAGGAAAGAAGCTTGTCTTAATAATATCTTTTAATTTCTTCATTTAGTTCTGCATAAACTGATTTTTATACACTGAACACATATTGTTATCACTTCATCAATGTCTCACTTTTCTCTTAACAATGAACCAGCAGTGATTAATTTCTGAAGACCAGTAAACAAAAACGTAGCCTCAAAGTGATTAAAGCTTAACTGTAAAATATGTGCATGCACATATTAAAAAATTGATTTTGAAGCACTGCTTTAAAAAGGAACATTCAAATGGAAGGGAGTATGCAACAGTAGCAGAAACTGTGCAGTACAATGATGTTCCTTAGAGATTTTTATTAACGCCAAGTATACAAGAATATGACCTACTGAGAAGTAAGAATCTTCTTTGGAGTGACATTGAAAGGTAACTATAAGAATAAATTAATTCCTAATGAATTTGGCACCACTCTGCAATCATATAGGGTAAACTTTATATGAGCTTGTGAACCTGGGTTCCATTGTTGTAAATATATTATCCTAAGTAACTACAGTAACGCGTATTCTTGTAAAGTACAATCCTGAAAAGACAGAACTTGTAAATCTTTGTGTACTTCTTGATTCCTAATGTGAGTTGAATATTTTGAAGTGTGGTATTGTCAGTCTCAGCAGTAACCGTGGTACTTGATAAAACGTTATGATTAAAGTAAAGATTCATTTAAAATGTATGAGGTGGCTTCTCTACTATTTCACATCTAGTATTTCAATATTGAACCACAACTTTATCAGATATAGTGATTGAGAACACAACATCCCATTTGATTTCATACTGTCATGAACAAGTTGGAGTTGAAGGATTAAGACCCTGAAGAGTGTGAAGATACGAAGAGAAAAGAATACTGAAGACACTTAAGGAGAAACACTTGAGTCTAGTGGCAGTATTCTGTACAAGTACAAGCTGTGCTGAAAGAGATAGTGAAGTGGAAAAACACAACCTACCTAAAAAAACAGAGCTGTAGCATCTTTTTCCTTTTGAAAAGACCACAGAAAACTTGGTCTTAACAAGCCGTTGCGTAAGTTATACACAAGTTTCCTATGAAAAATTATTAGGATTTAGCAAATTATAAATTAAACAAATCTAGCTGAAAGCCAAGCTTCTTTTGATTTCTGCTTCCATTGATCTATACTGTCATGAAATGTAAATAAATGATGAATACATAATAAAAATTTTGTTTCAACAAGTTGGTGAAGATAATGAGCCAAACAATAAGAAGGAAAATAATTTTTTTTTCCACTTTGTATTTCAAAAATTCTGTATCTTGTCTTCTGTAGTGCTTGATTAGACAATGTTGACATCGAAACTTAAGATGTTAGTGTCTTAACAGTCAGGCTTCTTATTTTAAAATTTACTCTGTATTGTTAGTCAGGAGATATTGTGATGTATATGTAAAAATATAGAATTTGATTTACAATAAAGTAAATATCTACAGTAAATTACTTTTATATTTGGATTTTTTTCATTCCAATTTCATCATTTTCTTTATTGATTTTAAAGAAAAAGATGATTATTTGAGAATGTCTCCAAATTTTGGGTGATTGAACATGATTTAGAATCTTTTGATGAATCTTATCATTCAGGGAGATTTTCAACTGGACTGGTGTCTTAGATACAGATAGAGATATAGAATAGGTGATAGAGATATAGTTATAGATGTAGATATAGATATAGATGGCATTGATAAAACAACCTGTATAAGAGACCAAAAGTAACAGTCACTTATATAACAGATCAGGAGAAAATACTTTATTAGGAAGTCTTTTAATTGTGGGATTACCTTTTTTTAAAAAAAATCTATTAGAAAAATGACTTTTATCAAGTATTATCCACCCACATCCTTAATTTTTCCTTTTTTTTTTTTTTTTTCGGTTGGGAGAGAATTTTATTCCATTCCAGGATTTGTTCTAGAAAGCAATGATGAAGTTGAATGAACTTATGATTGAACACAAAACCCACTGTGTATTGATCCCAAACTTCATGCAGAAGAGTAAGTTTCCAATTACATGTATGAGTATGTTATTCAGAATTCTTAGGATTGTAAGATCACAGGGAGCATTCACAGTACTTAGCAACACAGCTGCTCAGGCACAATACACCCACTCACATATTCTACATAAGGGATTTTTTTTTATTTCCCCCTAACATCTCACTCTCTTTAATTTTTTCTAACAAGTAATTAGTTTCAATTAGTCATCATGAGACTTGTTATTATAGTTTAAGTCAAAGCCTAAAAAATTCCCAAACCATAAGGATTGTACAGAAATGAATTTTTGAATATTTTGTATCAGTTCCAGTGTAATAGATTTGAACATTCTAGGCTGAAATACAGCAATCAAGATTCAGCTTTCTCATAGAATTGCATTGGTTGAACATCAGGCAGGCTATTACTTTTTTTCCACTGGGAATGAATAATTTTGTGTAGTCAAAGATTCAATAAAGAACTCCTCGAGGCTATAAATGGTATGTTTGCAAAATGGTATAAGCTGTATTGGAAAGAAAAAAAAATAGTTTGGAAGTACAACATATTCAGGAGTATTCCAAGTAAGGTAATATATAATTTACTGACAATTTAAAAGCTGCCTCCTCATACTGTTCATCTAAATTAGAAGCTAAAGGGTAACCTGCTAAGCCCCTTGTAAGAGGTGTGGGACAGCCTTCCAGTTAATTCTTATCTTCTCTTAGACTGTCATACAGGCTTTGCCTTTTGGCTAATTTTCAATATTTCTACACTCTTACAGGTTTCTTAGAGGACTGATTTGCAATATCTTGACTTGTGCATCCTTACATTCCTCCAGACTAGTCTGGGACCATTTTCTTTCTCTGTAATAATTAATGAGCCTAACTTTTCTCACTAAACTTTGGGTATTCAGTAGTTCCCTTAAACTATGAATTCCTGAAAGCCCTCATGCCACAAAAACACTATCCTAGCAGCTATTATGGACAGGAGCAAAGTCTACCTAAATCCCAGCTTTGTGCTACACCTTCTTGCTTTGCAGATTGCAAATGCAACCACAATGCCTCGATCTTGCTTCAGGGCTTATCATCAAAGAGTCTGTGAAAGCAACTTGAAGCTCCAAGACAAATGTCCTTTCCATAATAGATTTGATTTGTGTACCCACAAATCTCCCTGTTGTTGGAAAACTGCATGTGTTTCTCAGGAAAAGTTGGTAAAATAGCTGTGTAAGTTCCATCTGCAAATGGTGATCCATCTCACTAGCACGATTGCACACTAATGTTCAGTCTGCACCCTAATGAGTCCCAGATCAATGGCTGTGACATCCCTGTTTCAATATTGGTGAGCCTGGCCCTGGAGCTGCTGCTTATTTACACTGTCTTAAGCGATGCTACTGTCAACAGGACTGGCAACAATCAATATTTCATTAGCAAAACCTTTGGCTTTTTCTGACTGGTTAGGAAACCCAATGGTTTGTGTATTGAAAATATGCTTTTTTAAATTATCTTTATGATTTGGTACCTTGAATTTTGATTTATTCAATATAAGGCAACTATAAGTTCAACTGTCCAGGACTTAATGCCTAATTTTCAGGAGTTATGAGTACTGCAAATATGAGATCAAGGAGAGCTACAGTTATCTAAGGCATCTCATGCTGAAAGAATAAAATGGAACCTGAAACAAATAAACAAACATACAAACAAACAAACAAAAGCTAAAAATATCTGTGCAGGAAAAATTCAAGTAAATTAGTAAGCATTTAAATGCATGTCGGCACATTTGTTCAGATACCAACATATAAAACCAGAAGATAAATATGCAAATCTCTGTAAGTTTTCAGTCTTGTACACTCCTATTTGATTGTTTTCCTGCTTTTCATTCACTGTAAGAATTATATTTTGGTTTTAATCTTGGAAAAATCAATGAAGCTGTTACTGCTGCTTTTTTTAAAAAAATTACTTTACAAAGCTGTTATTTACATTAATTTCTTCATGAGTTTCATACTGAGAGCTACTTATTCCTCAGCAGTAATATCAAAAAAACATTTTCAGATTGTAAGTTGGAGCAAATGTATCAATGCCATGATTACTCGAACATATAGAATTAAAATATTCATTATATATCTGTTAACCAGTGGATTTAATGTTTGGCAGATTACAGAATAACCTAATTTCATGGAAAAATCTTGATTTTTTTCCATGAAGAATTAATATGAAAACTTTTTTTCCTGCCTAGGTTCTGAAAGAAAACCTTTATTGCAATTATGAAGTACGTGTGCTGTGATTTTAGAATTATGTGTCTTAATTACAAGTGATCCAACAAGAATAAGGTGCCAAACCTTTCAAGTAAAATAAAGATGAAAAAATATTGTGTATGCATCTGTGGGATGAATTTTAGAAAAAAAAAATAAATTAATTTTTTTTAAGACATCACTAAAATTAATGAATGGCTGAAGTAAATAATTTTAAAAACAAAGACA